>WOGR01003334.1:0-16023 GCA_015342045.1 Leptinotarsa lineolata
TAGAATAGCTCTGAGCTAGACTTCGCCAACACTTTCATTTTATTTGTATATCGTATGTCATTTAATACAATAAAGACGTTTATTATTATTATTATTAAATAGGAAGATTTTTGGGTGGGAGAAAAAATCTTGAGTTTTGTGCTTCTGAATTTGTTTATTTTTACTTTTGTGGTTCCACTTCACAGAAGAGGTATGTATTGTATTTGAGTTTTTCTACATACCAGAACTACATCAAATTTTTTAGACACGACACGACAGAGATAACTGAAACTTTCAGCCATCACTTTGGTTTTAGTCACCGTCTTCTAGTTCTCGTATATGAACTTTTGTCTTCTTCGATTTTTAGATATTCGATGACATCTAAAAGTTTCAAGCATTTCCCATTTTTGTCAACTGGTAGCTCTCGAAGGCCCGTTGGGCCAAATTAGACTTCTCTGGTCTATGAAATGTTTATCTTGTTGAACTTAGTTTGACCAACATACTTCATGAAGCAGTGGTAACAGCTTATTTCGTAAATCCCAGGCTTTTCCGTTTCCATTATTCTGTCTTTCGAGTTACCCACTATTTGTTGAAAATGTCCTAGCAGTTTCGGAAACTGCTTTTATGTTCAACTTTTTTAAAGTCGTAACCCACCCGTTGATGTACGCTGTCTATTCAGAAAATAAGGTGAATGTATCCATCAATTTCTGTTTTGTTTTTTTCGAAGTATTCCCCCTTAGATATAATATATTTGTGCCAGCGACTTTTCCAATCTTCGAAGCAGTTTTGATATGCTGTTTTTGGCATATTCTTGAGCTCTCTGATGATTTTTTTATCTTCTCAATCGTCGAAAAACGCCGACCTTTTATGGGTCTCTTCTATTTTGGGAACAGAAAAAAGTCGCCAGGGGTCGAATCTGGTGAATACTGTGGCTGAGGCATGATGGCGGTGTTGTTTTTGAACGAAAAATCACTTACAAGCAATGACGAGTGACCAGGTGCATTACCGTGATGTAAAAGTCATGAGTTGTTTTTTCACAATACCAGACGTTTTCTTCGTTTTGTTTCTCGCAAGTGGCTCATAAGATAATACTTGACCGTACGACCATGTGACAAGAACTCCTGATGCACTAGCCCACGGTAATTGAAAAAAAACAGTGAGCAAAACCTTGACTCAGAGTACAATTATTGTATGACATTGTCAACATTTTGAGTGTGTTTGAGCACTTCATTCCAATTTTTACGCAACATTTGAGGCAAAATTTTGATCCTTTTTTTTCGATATTAAAAATTTGCCGAACAGCCAAAACACTTCTAATCTTTATGCTTCTCACCAGCAAACTGAACATGCTGAACAGTTGAACTTGTGGACATATATTCAAAACGTGTTTACCAACATCAAAAATCGCCAATCGATTGTACGTATCCCGCGAAATTTCAACATTCACTTTATTTTCTGAACAGTCCAATATTTTGGTTCATATGGACGACCCAGGTATGTATTTAGTAGCTAGAAGGTATCGTAACAATTAGTTTAAAAATAAATTAACTAGAGATTGAGATACAGTGAAAAACTCAACATAAGATGTAACTGGGCGCATGTGAGGTCATTATATTTGGAACGGAGGTGAAACATCTTGGCATTGTCTTTGATAAAAACTCACCTGGAACGTTCACCTGGAAAAAGTTTTACACAAATCCAGACTGTCCCTATGGACATGTCGAAGGGTTTGTGGGAAAACTTGGGGCTTAGGCCCCAAACAAATACATTGGATATACGTGATGATTGTTAGACCAATGATCACTTATGGAGCAATTGCCTGGTGGCCAAAAGCTTTACAGAAAACGGCTCAGGCGAAGCTCTCTGGCATACAGAGACAGGCTTGTCTGGCTATTTGTGGCGCCATCAGTTCTACACTGTCAGCGGCCATGGAGATCCTTCTAGAACTACCTCCTCTCCACATTTTTCTGGAAAGAGAGGCTTGATGGACTGCATATAGACTTGTGCACATCGCCAATTGCACAAAACAGTTTAATGCAGGGTTCACTAGACTGCTGGCTGACACTAGAAGTCACAGCATTCTGGGAATGACCTCTGACTTTATACCTCCAACTGTCAACTACAAGCTGCCTCATACGGTACTTTTCCCGAGTAGAGAGGACTGGATCCTCCGGGAGAAGGAACTATTAAGAGTAGATAGTTGTTGGCTCACAGATGAATCAAAAACACCCTCAGGCTCTGGTGCAGGTATTTTCAGTTGCAGACTCAGGATGGAGATACCAACCTGCCTAGAGACCTATGCGGCTGTATTTCAAGCGGATATATATGCTATTGAATTGTGTGCAGAGAGATTGGTAGAATCCAACCTTACACGCAAGTCAATAAAAATTTTCTTGGCAGTCAAGCGGCGTTGGAAGCTCTTGGCTCCTACCGAGCAACGTCTAAATTGTTTGCAAATTGCCAAAAACGACTTTTCTCAATAGGAAAACTTAACAGATTGTCTCTGGTCTGGATTCCTGGCCACACTGGCTTGGAAGGATATGAGGCTCTGATTTCCTTGAAAAGGAGGGTGCTGCAAGTAGTTTCATCGGACCAGAACCTGTTATTGGCATTACTTTAGGCTTGGTCAAACAAACACTGAACACCTGGATGGCAAGATGATTTGAAGACTTTTGGCAAAATCTTCCAGGATTGCCCCACTCCAGGGCGTTCATTCACTCTTCGAAGGTTGAAACCAAAGAGAAGACAGAAGACAGTGTGTGTCGCCTCTGTTTGGAATATGATGAAACAGCAGAGCGTATACTTTATGCCTGCCCCGCCGTGGACAGAATCAGGTTTTCAGAGTTTGGTAGAAGCACACTCTTACCATCTGACCTGAAAGATCACTCCCCATACAAAGTAATCGGCTTCGTCAAGAAAATGGGTTTATTTGGCCTTGTTTGAATAGGTGTGAGCCACAATAAACCCACTCACTTTTGACCTAACATAACCTAACCTAACTGGGCGCAGGACCAGTTTTCCGTTTCTTACGCATTGGAGATTCTGCTTCTGGGCTTGCCATGAAACTTCATAAAATGAAGAATCATGGCTTTGTACTTAACTGAGTTGATGAGAACTTGGGTAGAATCTCCTGCATGTTGTTTTTGTAGATAATGTTATCAAATATTTCAACCGAAATATTTATATAAATGAAAATTAACTTGAATACATATGTGATTTTCGAAGAAGTAATCTTGACAAACTCAGATATATTGCCACATAGACTATAAGTAAACACAGTAATTGACATCAGGAACTGTAAAAATAACAGAGAATTATTACAAAACTTACAAAGGTAATTAAAAAAGACTAGAAAACAATGATAAAACTAGCTTGTAATTCTTTCTCAAAGAAAACATAAATCATGAATTTGTTTTCATCTTAGATTAATAGTTCTTAGATTGTTAGTAAACATAGTCATCAAAATTAGGAATTACAATAATAAGCAAGAATTTATTACAAAAATTCATAAAGGTAATCAGAAAATACTAGAGAACAATGGTAAAAACAGCTTGTGATTTTTTTTCAAAGAAAACATAAATCATGATGTTGTTTTCATCTTGGATGACATATCCTAGAAATGTCTGGCCTAAAACAATCAAACATAGTACTCACTTGCTCCACCGAATGTAGAACATCTCCAGATCGTCCTCGACAATGCCGATCTCCTCCTCCTGGTGAGCTTGGTTGAAATTTTCGAGTATAATCGCTATATACATATTGATAACTATCATGTAATTGATGATAATGAAGCTCGTGAAGTATATTATCGCCAGCAGCGGGTATCCGCAATCGCCGTTGCTCTGATTCCTGTAGTGAGGATCGCAGTCCGGGTACTCGATCATGAGAGATTCTAGGACGTCGTTCCACCCCGCCGAGGTGATGAGGCGGAAAAGGAGGTGCATCGACCTGCCGAACGTTTGAAAGTTCACCATGTCGTCGAGCGCCCCCTGCTGCCGGACGTGGCCGAAGAGAAACATCCCGATGATAGCGTAGATGAAGGTGATGAGGGCGAGCAGGGCGCCGATGTTGAAGAGCGCCGGTAGGGAGACTATTAGAGCGAACAGAAGTTTTCTGATACCCTTGGCAGCCTGCAAATTATCAATAATAATAATGATTCATTTACATACACGTATGAACGAACAGCTTCAAATCTCAATAAACCAAGTTCTTGGCTACTTTCTCAAATATTGAATCGATATTTCTCCATAATCAAATCGAAAGGTATCAACAAGAAGGGCTGCATTTGGAGAGACTGCGTGCTTAAAGGAAGATTGTTCCGTACTAGTGGTTTGGGTAGTGAGGGTTTGTTCTTTAAGGGGTGGGTTTGTCCCCAGTTCAATAAATCATGTAATCGACAAGTTAGATGATGAAGATGATGAAACCTACCCAGAGCAAATATAATAATGCGATTTGGCGATGTAGCAGGACCGAGGAAGAAAGGCTCAACATATGCCCATCGAAATTGACCATATGGATTCACTGAAAGGACCAAGATCAAGAAATGGGGATCTCTGAAACTTCAGGGTGAAGAGATATAATTGTGAAAGATGAAAGGAAAGAAGAAGTCAATGCATCATGAACATCAAAGATGACACTGTTGTATGTTGTATCATGTATTTTGTGTTCTATGTTTTTGACAGTAGATTGTTATCCTTTTTGACCGAGCACCGTTCCGCTCGACATCTTGGTATAGAAAGTTGTGTCCAGATTAATTGATTAAACTTCATGAAAACTAGTTGATCCTGAAGAAAATAACAGACACAATGATATAAAGTTGGCACAAACTTCGCGATAGAAATCACAGGAACAGTTATTCCGTATGATCATGAAAACCAAAAACTGTGAATCTCACCATTATTCCATATTTAAAATTATAATTTGTGACTTGAATGCAATCGAAACACACACAACTAGCACGTAATAGGATATGTTAATAATCCGATGGATATGAAACGGTAATCTCAAATGAAGATATATTTATAGTAGAAAATAGATGAGGTGTTCAATTTTTGGACTTCTGGTGCCTACTCTCGCACGAGAGTTTTTATTTGAGAGAACCTGCGAGTGGGATTATTGAAAGTCAAGTGAAAGATTAATGTTAGATAAATGTTAGATAATGAGGAAATGGGTTGAAAACTCAAAAAACAGTGTGTCTGAAACTTTCGAAGAAAACCGAATATATTCCTATAAATCGTTTTCACACAGGGCACGATACTGCTAATAGTGTCATTGGCTATATCCATGAGTTCTGATGGTTTTTCATTATTCATTTATATAATTGGTTTTGATATGAAAAATAAGCGAGTGTCAATTCAAATACATTTTCATTCATAATTAGTAATTTTGATACATCTGGAGTGCCACGACAAATAATAAATTTAGGTATCTTTTGTGATCAAGCCTATAGTGAATATTTCAAGGATATAATGATATTCTTTTGTTATTTACATATAACAAACTGAAGCTTGTCAAATCTAGGAAGTGACTTGTAACATATCACCACCTGCGTACACTACTGACAGAGAACGCATTAGTATAGAAAAGGATGAAATCTACCTGGTCCACCTATTTGGGTTTTAGAGTGGGTTTAAGTACAATTCTTGCCGCAAGTAGCAATAAGGGTTTTAATTGATGGTCAATTATTAGTTTAGTATAATAATGTGGTATTCAAGTAGTTGAATTTAAATGAGTTTGTTTTTCAGCAGTCTGTATTGCATTAAATTCGGGTAGAAAGACTCATTCTGAAAATGTAATTTTTTTGGGTTGAAGATTAAATTTCAAAATGGAAATTTCTTGAAAAACATTATATTTATTAGAATGAATGAATCCAAACCGAAATATAATTGAAGTTATGATGAAAAATTACATAGATTCAACTTCAGATAGATCGGAATCGCTTGTAGAGTTATCACTATCTCCATTGGTACTATCGTTGTCACTATCACCTTGAACATTTATAATTTTGTCTTTTGCGATATCAAGAGCAAGTTCCTTCAGAGCATAAAATTCTTTGAAACGTTTAGCGTATTCGAAACGATTTTTCCACTGCTCTTGAGAAAACGAACTGGAGAATTCGTCACATTAAATTTCAACAGATTTGAAATTGAAGTCCACATATTTATCAGCCACATATTGTTTCAGTTCTATTTCATTAAGTTCAAATCTGGATGATAAGGAGGCTATCTGAGTTTGTCCATGATTTTCCATAATCCTATCAATTTCATACAACTTAAATCATGGCTTATGGATTTCAATAATGGAATAGAGATCAGTTTTCAGCATATCATTCGTGGTTCCGTCGTCTTAACCATTGTATCATCTCATCTTTCATCGAGGACATGTTTGGGCACTGTTCATACTGAACATTGTGGTATGGGGCATTGGCTATAACCAAAACGTTTTTTTCTGGAAGATTGGGAATCAACATTTCGTGCCACCACTTTGTGTTATTGTTATTCATTTTGCTATGAAAGTCGCCCGATTTTGTGTTGGATTTGAATTTCAGATATGAATTTTTCACAAATCCTTTTGGAATTGGTGCAAGCAACCCTTCATTCAAATTATCATTCCAACTCTTTTCATGTGTATGTGAAGCATGGATATATGTTTCATCCATATAAATTAATGTTCGACCATTTCCACGGTATTTCTTCTGAAAACATTTCTTCGCAAATGCTGAATCGCCGGTTTTTCCATGAGCAATTTTCAATTTTTTTCCGTTTTTCTCTTCTTTTATCACTTCCCTCAGAGACTCATAAGATCCCTTGTAACGAATTTTTTATGTATGCGGCGTAAGATGGGCTACAAAAAATGAGTTTTGAATTAACGAAGGTTTCGGACATTTGAAAGCATGCTCTTTCACGTTCACTTCGTCAAACATGCGAAAAACTATTTTATGCCTCTATTTGGTAATCATATGTTCAGAACCATTCGTTAAAAAAAGGTATGGGTACGCCAGATTTTCCAAGTTCTACGATGCTGATGCAAGAACTATTCAGTTGTGTATCATTCAATTTCTTCTGAAACTCAGCATACTCCGTTTCACTATTTCCTGATGCTATATTTGAACCTGAACTTGCAGAAGATTCATCTTCATTACATACCGCTTCGAACTATTCATCGAAAACCTCTTGATTGTTTTTAAAATCGTCAGTCGCGTTCATTTTAATAAAATAGAATTCATGAAAATTTATAACTCACGATGAAATTCTCACGAAAATTACGAAACTGAAAGAAAACTTTTGTGGTGATAAGATAGAAAATCCAGAAACGAGAAGGTTACTTTAGAAAAGGTTACTTCAATCAACTGCATTGTAGCCCAACCGCAGACTTGAGGCTACCGCCATATTACAACGTGAATAACCATCGCATATTGGAGGAATGACGTCATAGATACCCAGACCAATGATATCAAGACCATAAATCCCACTGAAGGCTTGTAGTAATACACCGCGAAACTTTAAACTCGTTTTTCTCTAAAACTTGTTTTCGTACACTATGTACCTTTCTTTAACGAACACCACCTATAATAATAATTTGGAGAGACTTAAAAATTTGAATTTAAAAAATTAACAGCATCAATGTATAGAGTATAAAATTTCCTATCTTATCTATCGGTATATACCAAGACACAGCAAAATAAATATTTATTGAGATATGGAGCTACAAAAACAGATAATATGAGGACAGGCAAAACTTTTGACACGACCTAACATGTGTTACAATTTTAACTTAATATGTAACATGTGATATCAACGAAACTCCTTGAACTTCATGAAGGACAGTATCTTACATGGAAACATTCGCAAATTTTGTTTTTACATCATTCATTTCAGTAACAAACTGTCAATCGAATCTAGTCATGTTATATTTTCAATAATTTCTCCAACATTTCTTGTAATTGGCTCAAAAATTATTTAGTTTCTATCTGAAAAGTGCATTTCACACATATTTCTCTACGAGATGTAGATTTTTATTTTTATAACAGCCACAGGTAGTGTTACACTTCAAGTTTGGATGTGTCTCTCTTGGTCTATTCTTTCAACGAGACCTGTTCAACTCGTAAATCACTACCTGAAAGTCAATTTCCCAAATTATATGGGCGGAGACATCATCGAAGAGTTTCAACAAGTCTCATGAAATTTGTGTTCTTTTTCTTTGAGGACATGGTGGATTCTCCAGTGCGCTTAATATTTTTTCAGATTATAGTGACCACAATATTAAAAAATACTCGTTCTTTCACAAAAATGCTTTTCGAATAATGCAGTTGTTATTATTATCAAATCTCACCTTGATTAATCGTAAAATTCTTCCTATCCTAAAAACTCTAACTACTCGAAGAAGGGTTGGAGAAACAGGAAAGTCTATCATGATGTCTTCCATGAGAATGCCAAGAATGGAAGCCAAAACCAACAAGAAGTCGAAAACATTCCATGGAACGGTGAAGTAATGATAACGTAGTCCTATTATTTTTACTATCGCTTCTGAAACACATTTTTCAAAATTGTGAATACTTATTTTTACGTGGTTGGCAATATTTAATGACTACAGTAGAGTAGAGTACCTTATTTCACCACAATGTTGAATTAACATTTATGTCGAGTCATATAATGCATGTCGAGAAATAGTAATAAATATATGCGACTGCTGCCATATAATCATATAAAATACACAAATTCAAAAAGCTAAAGTCATGAAATACATAAAATAGGATTACATGATCATCAACATAAAAAATCAATATGAATCAAAGCTTGAAAGTACTAGTTGAGCTGACCTCAGGACACTGGACTCTATAGTTAGGTTTTGCCAAGACTCAAATGCCCTCTTTAGTTGTGTTGGAGGAGTGAAGTGATCTCTGCGGTTATTAGGGGCCTATTGCTGAACAGGTGTCAACTCGATGACACCTTATCCGAAAACTGAACCGAGTTCTTCAGCCACTCGGCCAGCTTACTCAAAGAGAAATGCTCCGATTCCTGCTCTCTCATGGTTGCGGACCATGCAGAAAAGGGAATCCGAGTTCTTGATAACTTCAGTACCATTCTGTTACGTAGATACTCTGAACTCAGAAGTTCATTGCCCCCCTGTTGTTGGGAGAAATACAACCATGGAGAGGACGATTTGCGATGCAAACTCCAATGGAGATGCATCATTTTTCGGGTTCTCATGTCAGAGTGGTACAGTTCCTCCCGAGTCCAACTCATTACTCCAAATGAGTAGAATAAAATTGGAATGGCAAGTATATTCTTAGCAGCATTTTTGTTATTCCCCTATATTCTCGAGGACCAGATCTGTCTGAGTTTGTGCTGATACTTGCAGCGGGGAGAGTTCTCTACTGCTGTTACGTCTTGAGAGTGACGTATTCTACCCCGAGATAAGTATACGTCTCTTGCATCCAGATGGTGCATGATATTTCCATCTATGAACTTTACATCCCCTCCAAACAGGTGATCTTATGCCTCCGGTTTCCAGGAGTACCACAGTTATACCTTCGAGTATTTTTAAGATGCAGAAAAGTTGGGAAACGAGGGAATCGCCCTGACATACACCACTTCTATAGTGTTCAAGGCACCGCAAGGCATCTGAGAAAATGTAAAATGAGTTCATGCGATGTTGTAACAAATACCTTGTAGTAATCGATCCAGGTCATAGAGAGGTTTTGCTTATACTGTATCGAGTTCTGCATTACACATTTTTCTATTAGCAGATTCTTTTATAATTCAGCAACTTCAATCTCTCCGACTTCTTTGCTCGCATCCGTTCGAATACTTGGTCAACTGTGGTGAAAACTCGTATGTTTTAGACGCTCGTGAATGACTAATAATACGAATTTGAGCATGTTATCAGTTCGTAATTCTCAGGAATCCACAAAATCCTGCGGTCCCTCGCCTCGCTGATCTCCGTCCACCCATGAGTTGGAAACTCTGGCCAGATGGTGGTGGATGTTTGGTAGTTTTACCATCAATTAATGATCAGTCCATCTTGGCCCGGAGCAGCAAAGTTGTTGGAACCTTTAAGGAATTTTAGGTTAACCAGGGTTATCGATTTGTGTAGCTCATTGAGCTCAGACTGTAGGAGCTCTCTGCTGAAAGCTTCGAACTGCGCTAGGGTTGGAATATTTAAGTTGAGTGGCTGCGGGTGTTCATAAATTTCCTTCCAGAAGGATTCCACCTGATCAGCCGTTGGGTAATTGTCTACTATACCGAATGCATTTGTATTATATCAACGCAGTGTCATTTAATGGTCAGCAGAATGTCTTGATTCAAAGTGTAATGGATACGTCGTAATTTTGTGTTAAAAGGTGCGAAAGGCCTGTCTCACTGTAATCCATAACACATTGGATACTAGACGCGTGTTGTCTCGCCAACTTGATCTAACTCGTAGCCCCTCCATTTTACGTACCCGCCGGTGAGGTTTCGAATATAATATTCATATTTAACATTTGACCCACTCGAAACAACTTCTGTTTTGGGTTACAGAAACAAACAAATTTTCTCATCATCACCCTGAATATGTACGTCAGCCAGAATTTGTCACAAATAACAAAGACATATGTTTTCCTCGGCATTATTTGGGGTCTGCTCACTAAGTGATTTGATTTAGAACAGAAACACTTACCTAAACTGAAAACAGTAGTGAAGAACGCATTACTGACTTCTAAAACGAAGAAAACAGAATGCGGTTGTCCGTAATGTTCTATACCCATACTCAACATATTTAAAAAAATCAACACAAAAATGGCGATTTCGAATCGCCTAGAGTTAGACAAGTCGTAGAACATCGCCAAGAACTGATTCATGGGCCTCTTTATCACTTTCTGCGGTTTCTTTCTGCCAAGTTTTTTCATCGCCGTGTAATAATGTTTCTGGCTTTCGGTCAGGAACATTTCTAATACTCCGCCTTCATACTGCAAAACGAAGTGTTTAGCGAAAACATGACAACTTCATCGGTCTTACCTTTTTCTTTAGCATGTTGAAATTGTCAATGATGACTCCAATGAATAGGTTGAGAGTGAAGAAAGAACCGCAAACTATGAAAATAACGAAATAAATGTAGGCGTAAAGGTTCGCCTCTCTTTGTGGCTGCAAGTCAACCCCTCTCGCATCCACTGCATCTGCCATGACCTCCATCCATCCTTCGAAGGTAGCCTTGAAAAAGTTCTCCATGATAATACTATACCTTCTCGAAAATACCAATTATTTGTAATAATATATTTATGAATACTTACAACTTGAAATAACGCCAGGTAAGCCACTCCCACATGATCGAAAGATATTTTGGAGTTCATCCACGTGTAATTCTGGTTCTCACACTCCCATTTATTCTCTACAACCTGAAAATGATCACAGTAGTATGAGTGAGAAAAACTTTTCGAAAAATTGGGTTGAAATAGTTTTCTTGAAGAATATACAAATATTAAAACTGCAGCAATGGAATTCAACTACCTCTACTTAATAGTATTCTACAAAGTTCAAACATAGTATTGAAAACACCACTTACACTTATATCTAGCCTTTCGCCTTCATCATCGACGCATTTATAAAACTTCCCGCTGAAAAACTGAACGCCCATGATGGAAAATATCAGCCAGAATACAAGACACACCAACAGGACGTTGAAGATGCTCGGAATGGCGTACATGAGGGCGTTCACCACAATCCTCATCCCCTGCCACCTGCTTATGGCTCGCAGAGGCCTGAGCGCCCTCAGAGTCCTCAACGAGCGAAGCACCTTCAGGTTTTCGTTTTCTTCTATCAACAAACTGAACAACGACACCTGAAAAGTTTACTGATATTATACTTCGGAAGTTGAAAAGTGCGGATGGTTTGGATTGGTGTTTTTTCAGCAGGAATTTTTATGCATAAATATTCTCAACCTTATCAATTCCATCTCCTCTGTGAATACAAGTGTAACCATTAAATGTAGAATGCGGTTAGGGCTATCGCGATTTTGGCTTACAGTGGTTTATTTAATTGCGGAACAAGTATAGTCCAAGTTACGAAATTGTGCACACTTATAACCCTATAAGTGTGCACAATTTCGTCGGCTTTGTCAAAAGCCAAAAAAACCAATATATAAAAATGAACCGTCTGTCAACTAGTCCACGTGGACTCAAGAATTTCCGGTTCGTAATGGATACTTGTTACTAACCGAGTCTTATGATTGGCTGAAGTGTCGTAAAATTCAATTTGAAGTTATGTTACGGTGACGAATAGAAATCGGGGAATGCGGGTATGGTTATCATCGGCGTCTCATCAATGTTGAAGTTCAGGAACTTATCGCAATTTGGGTGTTGAAATTCGATATTGGCTCAGTTATAATTACTTGAAATTTTTGTTATCTGTTTGAAATGTGGCGTTCTTGGACAAGTACTAATAGTAATAACGAGTGTGATAACAAAGCGGACTTTTTCTAGTGTAGTGATTCCAATAGTGATGGTGAACCATGCGAAAAAAGATACCAGTGAGAGTTGAATATCAGTCAATTATTTATTGTTTCTGATATAGCCTTAAGAGCATTCGAATAATTTTAAAATTCCATACATTCTACCCATTTAAATCTAATCTTGTGTACGAAGTGAGAATTATTTTTACAATCTCTTGCGATTTTGTAGTGAATGAAAAATATTAAACCCGGATTATCTGTACCACACCTATTTATTCTGAAAGAGGTTGCTAATGGTCTGTGGAAAACACATACAACATGTAGCTCACTAAAGACACAGAGAGCAGAATTCGAGACCTTAAATTCATGGCAACTATATTGTCGGCCCTGGAAGATCCTATAGAAGCATGTCTGAGTCTATCCCCTGGAAGATTCTACGGAAACATGTCTAAGACGATCCTCTGGAAGACCCTATAGAAGCATGTCTGGAAGACCCTATAGAAGCATGTCTGGAAGCTCCTATAGAAGCATGTCTGAGACTATTCTCTGGAAGACCCTATAGAAGCATGTCTGGCAGACCCTATAGAAGCATGTCTGGAAGATCCTATAGAAGTATGTCTGGGACTATTCTCTGGAAGACCCTATAGAAGAATGTTTGAGACTATCCTATGGAAGACCCTATAGAAGCATGTCTGGAAGACCCTATCGAAACATGTCTGGAAGATCCTATAGAAGCATGTCTGAGACTATCTTCTGGAAGACCCTACAGAAGCATGTCTAAGACTATTCTCTGGAAGACCCTATGGAAGAATGTCTGAGACTATCCTCTGGAAGACCCTATAGAAGCATGTCTGGAAGACCCTATAGAAGCATGTCTGGAAGATCCTATAGAAGCATGTCTGAGACTATTCTCAGAAAGACCCGATAGAAGACTGTCTGAGACTATCATCTGGAAGACCCTACAAAAGCATGTCTAAGACTATTCTCTGTGAAGTAACTTATCTGTCGGATATACTTCAACTCAATCATAGTAACAGCCAAGGAACTAATCGTGCAGGAACGTTGAGAGAGCAGAATGTTTCGAAAGTTCATCACGAAAAATTCATTTTCCCATTATGTATCCGAACAGTCATCAGACTTATTTTGACAACTTCATTTTTTTGACTCGGGATTAACTTATAACCCTTTTCCTCTATTTCATTTGTATTACATGGAAAAAGGACAAATCGGTGAACTATCAAATGAGAGATCGCCATTTCAAATTTAAGTGTTCTATCTTGCCCCTCCGAGGAATGGAAGTAGTGACAAGGTTGGAAATATGTGCAAAAGATTTTCCTCCAAAATGAATTTGATTTATTTTGTTTTCTTTGGTTCACCATGTAGAGTAAATTGGTGGAAACATTTAATTTCTGTTCCTCTTTGAAGAAAGACAAAGTACAAGCAGGTGAGAAACAATCTCTGAGTGTCGTTCCGATAAAAAGACTGACTTCAATTGAAGAATAATGTTTTCGAAAAAAGTTAATTAAGTGCTTGACTCCGGCGAGAAAGCACAACTTCTTGAGGTTGCACGATGTTTATTGAAAATATTAGTGATACAATTAATATTTAGGACAGAGTGTGACAAAAAACCATGTATTTATATATAATACGTGACAAAGAAAGGTAAACACCTATTTATATTGGAAATATTTTGATAATTTTCCACTTACATACTTGGCACGTAATAGCAAAGAAACGAGTAGATTTTCAGAGAAATTGGATGATCGTGAAACCAGTGAAGTTGAGTAGTGTGTTGCAGATCCTCGATGTCTCATACACTCGTTGATACGTCTGGGCATTGGCCTGATAAGGTGGTCTATATTCTGTTGTCTCATTCCACCCTTCTTATAACTCATGTCTAAGTGCTGCCAAAGTCTGTGGGGGCTGTTGTGAATTCAGCAGTCTGTGAACAAGAATATCCCACACATGTTCAATCGGTGAAAGAGCGGGCGATCTGGGTGGCCATGGTAAGAGGTTAATGTCATGCTGATCCATGAAGTCTAGAGTTACTTCAGCGACATGTGGTCTAGCGTTGTCACATAATGGGGTTCTCGATGGTTTCAAGATATGGAAGGACATGAGGCTCCACTACTTCGTGAATGTAACGAACTGTTATGTTGCCTCTAATAAAGATCAAAGATGTCCTGTTACCATATGCAATGGCATGCCATACCATTAAACCAACAGTATGGTGAACATGCCTCTCCACGTCAAACTGGGGATCTCGTCTTTCACTACGACGCTTTCTTACTCTTGCTCGTCCATCATGCACACCCAAACAAAAGCAAGATTTATCACTGAAGACTACGCGGTTCAAGTGTTGATCCCAATTCATTCTATCTCTGCACCAGTGCAATCAGTTGCGTCGATGCCCGAGAGTCAGTGGCAATACCCAATGGGAATGATAAGAAAAAATACCAAAACTTCTTATCCGCCGATATACTGTGCGTATTCCAACAACCCTTCCGTGTTCTTCAAACCACTGATTCGCAATCGCCCTAGTAGAAATGAACCGATCCCTAAGAGCCAAAAGTCTTAATCGGCGATCCTCACGCGCTGTTATTCCCCTGCGACGACTGGTGCCCCTAGTTCTGTGTTCTTGGCCTTCTTGGGTCCATGCCTGATAACATCTCAGAATAGTACGCAAAGATCGATCGGTTCTTCTTGAAATTTCTCTAACTGAAAAACCTGCCTCACGTAAGTCAACAATTCGTCCTCTCTCAAAATCACTAAGTTGAGAAATACGACGAAGTCTTCGCACTCGAGGCATAGTGTTAACAATAATAAACACTTTACAACTAACTCTTTAACAGTTAAAGCACAGATAAGAAGAAAAATCAGAGAAATAGTAAATGCTCACCCAAAAAAAAACAGTTGAAAAACTGGTCAGAATAGCTTCAGATACGGCTGAAATTTTACTGGCTTTGTACTGACCTCAACATAAATACACATGCAAAACATTATTAAAATATTTTCAATATAAATAGGTGTTTACCTTTCTTTGGCACTTTGTTGAAATTATTTCTATAGAAAAGTAATATAAACTGAAAAATCCCACGTTTCAAAATAAAAATTTCAGAATTCATGTGAAATACTTCAAAATTCTCGAGTTCCGAATATTAAAAATACCTGTCAAATATACAGGGTGTTCCTTAAACACATGCTAATATTTAAGGAGGTGATTCTTAGACTCATTTTAAGAAAAAAACTTTCTATGAACGTATGTCCTAAACGCCTTAACTTTTCAGATACAGGGTGGCAAAGTTTTCAAAAATAATCAGTTTTTTAATAATAACTGAGATAATTTTGTAGACATCTTTAGCATATTTGGTACATATGTTCCATGCCTCAAGGCGCATTTTCTGATGTACAATTTTCTTAATTTTCTCTGCCAGTGGCGTACGTACGAGTTTTGAAATGTACATTTTTGGCGAAAAAAATACTACGCCACTGCTTTATCTTGAAATAAAAATTATTTTTAAAATCTCCATACATTTTTGAGCACATTTGATTTGCTGGGTTTTCTTTTTCCGACGCATGGTTTTCGCTCAAAAAATTAAAAATCGCTTTACTTAAGGA
>WOGR01003335.1:0-16023 GCA_015342045.1 Leptinotarsa lineolata
CCCTGAAATAAACAATACAATTGAAATTTAAAAGAATAGCTAAAAATGGCAAATATATTAAGCAAAAAACTTGAAAAGAATTCACAGTGAAATAAAAGACGAGTGAAAAAAAATGAATAAATAAAATAAAATAAATTAATATAATTAAAAGTTGAGTGATTTTAAACCACGTTACTCCACCACGTGAAGTTTAATATATTTGCCATTTTTAGCTATTCTTTTAAATTTCAATTGTATTGTTTATTTCAGGGATTTCAAATGATTTTACAAATTTTTAGACAATGGAAGTCCGAACTGCTGAAATTCATATAATTCGCCATCAGATGTTCGATCCTGGCTCAGTTGGTATCTCTTATATTCATAATTGTCTCTCTTCTCCATCTTTGGGAACCCCATCAGGCAGAACTAACTCATCCTATGATCACTAAGACTTTCTTCCTTACAGACCTTTCAATAATCCATAGGCGTATTCCCACTTATAGTCACGTCGACACAGATTTCGCCCGTGTTATTGGAGAAAGTGGCGTGACTTTCACGGTTGTTCTCTATCAAGTACCCTTTTTCAGTCACGCATTCCAGTATATCCTCTCCTCTTTCATAAGTGGTAGCGAATTCCATCCGTTACCACATTTCTCTTTCCCTAGGCTCGTCATACACATTCATAACTTTCATACCATTCCTTTCGTTTCCCACAACTATACCAATGCCATTGATACTTCTTGCATACGGTCTTCCACAGCGGAAGACCGTTGAGTGGCTTCTCTTCCTTCGCCCATAATGGTTTGGAGAACCTTGACTGCCATTCGTTCTTCTCCGTTGAATGTTCACTCTTCTCACATATACTGGAAACTTTGGGTCAAGCGCCGAGACCGTCTTTTCATTCCCCTTCACTCTGACTTTGACTCTTTTGCAATTAACGCAATTTAGTCCCCTATCATCTCTTCGTTCATGCTGGCCTCCACACTTATTGCAAGCCAGTTCCTGCCTGTACGCTTTGGATGTGTGCCCACATATATACTTATCAGGTCTAGACCAACTACTCCCAGTTCCATCAGTCCCCGGAAGAGCACAGGATTCACTTTCATAATCGCATTCTCTTTCGCTCTCCATTCTTTCCTTTTTCTCACTACCATAACTTTTGTGTCCTCTTGCGTGAGCCCTTCAATTAGTGCCGGATCCTGCTCCAGCAAGAGATCTATCAGTTCCCCATCCCTATACCTTCTACAATCAACCATAGACTATGTTGCGAATTGTTCATCGGGTGAATATGATTTTCTGTCGATGTTGTTACTGTTGGACCATTCGCTTGTATTAGTGTATGTGATCATGCAATCCTTTACTTTCGCTCATACTTAATTTGCATACGATTTCCGACACTGGAAGTTTCACGCTACAGTCGGTAGGTGTGACTTTTGGCAGACCATCATATCTAAAATAAACATTCAGACAGAAAAAAATTGGAAAATGGTCTTGAAAATCTTTCCACTATACTATAAGATCGGCCAGAGACGAAAAAGACACCGACATCCGCTGGGGTCTCTAGGATTTGCACAGTTTACATCAAAACTACCAAACGCAGCATCAACACCAGGATACAGGAACTCCGGTTGCCGCATTTTATAACCGGATAAATCCACAATTGCAGAACATTTTTTGAATGATACATCATACAAAAACCGCTGTTCTGTCGAATTCAACGCATTTCCACACACGACTTCGTTTGCAAGCGACCGAGATCTATAAAGATCTCAACAACTTCAACAGAGAAAAAGAAGGTATTCTGGTCAACAGAACGTGGTATCCAGTGATCAAGAAAGTCAAAAATGTACTAGAATACAACCCTGATCGACATCCAACCAGCAGTACACCTGTCAACAACGTGGACCAATTAGAACAACCGACTAATAGTGCGGACCAATAAGGAGTAAGCATTCGCATGGACACCCCGCCGTTACTTTCCCCATCCTCCCCACCGTCACCCTCAAAAATTATAAATACGAGTGAACACAGAGCCCTGTTTCATTCTCAAGGTGGTGCCTCAGAAGCACTTCGTTGGCTTATGCAGGCCCGCAAAAGTCCCTTACGCTCTCTAACGAAGCACTAAACACAAATCCGCACAAGTTACCTGCTATACGTAGCACCTATCTCGCAAGACCCCTTTTCAACTTCCGAAGTTGAAAAGTGCGTTTATAGTCGCAGTGCTCAGGAGCAACGATTGATTCCTCGTGGGTTCAGTCATCCCAACACTAGTAGGCATCCTTGTGGGACAAATGGTGCCCTGAGACAGAACGGGTCAACACAGACTTTTGGTCGGGCTCTTGGGGTGGTAACGCAGCTTCAGGTAACCGCTTTTTAAATGGTCTTGAGACTTCGAGAGTTTTTTGCCTCGTGGCATGAATAGATGGGATATATTCCTGAGAACGGTTTATGTTTGTTGTTATGATAAACAGTTGAAGTTGCATTTAATCAAGGCATAATTCCAGAGATGGCCGTTATATCTCCGATCTTGAAATATTATGCGAATTTAAAATGAATCCTTTATCGTACTCCTCCATATACAGAGAAATGTATTGGCTTGCTAAAAATAGAAGTTCCAAAAAAAAACGAACGTCATCTTTGCTATCTTAAAAAGCAATAAGAAACAAATTGTCTTCAACTGAAGAGAAATCGTCTATTCAATATCAAAGTTAACAGTTCATTGTTGAACACCGAATTCTCTCGCTGCAAAACTTGGATTAAATTCATATCTCCATTCTGCACGTTGATTGGCGAAGATAGTGGAATTGATTGAAGATGAATTTCTAGTTCATTCAAAATAATTCCAAAGTGGCACGATAACGCAGCTCGTCAGCCAGTCGTTGGTGCTGAAGCTTCAAATATAGGATTATATCTGACGTTGTATTGCAACTTATATATTTATGAAAAATAAAAGCCTAACAATGCTCCAAAACATACCGATTACCCAATAAGCTCAATTATTTCAGGTAACAATTCACTGAAACTCTCGTTATATCTATATTCCGTTTTCCCAAATAGACCGGAAATTAAGTAAATCGGATTAAAGTCTCAAATAAAGGATAATATCTAATGATTGTCTTAGTTTAACGCTGTCCAAAGTTTCTATATCATTTGAAATTTGCATTTGCATTTATAAAGACGAATTTCGTATGAATTTGTCGCCAACGCGCTTCGAATATTCCCATGGAAAATCGTAATTCGAGAAATGAAATGCGCGAGGCGTAGACATGAATAGCTTCTATTTCGCATGAACAGCGTCTTCCATCAGGTTCCATAGATTTATCTCTTATTGGAAATATGTTTCACTAAGTGAAGATAAAATTAATTCGGATCTACTATTCATGAGAAAATGTTTCAATCAGTAAATCTGAGGAAATATTTAATTTATCTACGACCGGCAAGATAAAGGCTTATTACGTAATTCAATTTGACCCGGTTTGATAATGCAAGTCATGTAAAGCCATTGTATCACTAATACTCTTATGACGCGTATCCATATGACGTATACTGTAACGTAACACCGTACATGCTCGGCCCATTGCGAGGTGATACGGTTCGCTTGCGGAAACATTTTGAGTTTTGGCCGTAACGTAACTGAACAAGGTACGAAACAACACTGCATGCAATGGTGGTTCAGCTCAATAGTCGCGTATCCATATGAGACAATAACCAGTTACATAACACTACGTGTTCGGCTCGTTGCTGGATAACACGGCTCGCTTGACCGTATCAGTCATTCGAACGGAACGAAGTACGAATCAAAGCCGCATTTAACAGGCAAAGATAAGCGATACATACTATAAGCTCGTCTCAACTTGTCGCTGTGCGTAACAAACAATCATTTCATCATTTGATGCGAGGGCTAAAAACCAACCAATGATGTTTGGCCCGTATGATCACGCGTGACATAATGATATGAATAAAAATGCAACAGCACCCCGTCTCTTTCAGCCGTAACGTGACATGTTCGCTGTTACATTACGGTTCATTTGTTACAAATGGACATGCGTCTTTCTTTTTCTTTCTCTCTGTTTTTTACGGTCTTTGCTTCCCTTTCTGCGCAGTAGACCAATGCGTCTTCAAGATAATGAAGTCATCGCCTAACAAAAAAATTTCAAAATACCCAGCAGTTCAACAACCACTGATTTTTCACTTTCAAATCAGAGTGACATTTTTTTGATATTGAATACATTCACAGGCGGGTAATGTTGAAGATGACTAATGATCAGACGACTAATAACTCTGGATCAATTGAATAAGAGCGGTGAAAGTTATACATTTTTGGAGTGCACACATATTGTAGAATTGATATTGAACGAAATCCATTTTTTGTAGAGGAAAATCAGTTTCTTATCGATCTTTCTTTGGGTATTTTTACCTTCCATAGTCTTAACGTTTAGGAGGCCAAAATCTGCCTCCGTCTTCAGAAATGGACAAAAAATTCGAATCTACATGTTTTTTCTTTGCTGATTATTTATTTCTCAACTTCTTCGACTAGGCAAATAGGCTAATGAATAAATCACCATTGGAAAAATTACAAAATCTTATATTTCCACTTTTTTATCAACAATTGAAAATTAAAAATAAAAAAAATCATTAATTTTTTCCTAAATCTTGATTGTTTCGATGTCTAACCGTTGAAAGCTACCTAATTTTTTTTCATATTTTTGACTGTTACTGTTTGAAAAATTGTTATAAACAAATACATTGCTAATGAGTAAATCTAAAAATGTTTTTTTCGTAATATACTTATTGATAGAAATTATGATGTTTAGAGAAAAAAAGGTTCCTTAAAAAAATTATTTGTTGCTAACAAATGTGTTTATTTATTAACAATCGTTTTTTGCGACCGAATGTTAAAATTAAGGAACCATTATTTTTTTCGAAAAATCATAAACTCTATTGTTCTTTGA
Organism: Leptinotarsa lineolata; assembly: GCA_015342045.1. Taxonomy (NCBI): domain Eukaryota; kingdom Metazoa; phylum Arthropoda; class Insecta; order Coleoptera; family Chrysomelidae; genus Leptinotarsa; species Leptinotarsa lineolata. The sequence continues at coordinate 4,932 of WOGR01003335.1, forward strand.
GATTAAAAATATTTTTTCGTTTTTTATTTGTTTATTCAAAAAACAATTTGATATAAATGAACTAATTTTTTCCATCTATTTTTTTATACTCAATTATGAAATAAAAGTAGCCATGTATGTTTTTTTTCATTTCATATACTTATAGCTTTTATCATTATTATGCCTTCAAAATTGTCTTTTCCATCCGCTCTTTTATTTTTGAAATTATAATAACTCTTAAACTATTGCAGAAACATTATTGTCATATCTGGAATAGTTTAAGAGTTATTATGACTTTGAGAACAAATGTACGGATGGAAAAAACAAGTTTCAAGGCATAATAATATTAAAAGCTATATAAAAAATAGAATTTTTTTTTCAGAAATAACATACATGGCTACTTTCATTACATAATTGAGTATTAAAAAAATAAATGGGAAATATTACATTATTCATAAATTGTTTTTTGAATAAACAAATAAATAACCAAAAATTTTTAGAAAAAAAATGTTTCCCCAATTTTAAAATTTGGTCGCAAAAAACGATTGTAAATGAATAAACGCATTTTCAGCAACAAATATTTTTTTAAGGAACTTCTGTCTAAAAATCATAATTTCCATCAATAAGTATATTATGAAATAAAATTTCCAGATTTACTCATAAATAATGTATTTCTTCGTAACAGTTTCTCAAGCAATAACAGTGAAAAATAAAAAAAATTGTTAATAAAAAATGGAAAATGAAAATTTTGTAATTTTTGCAACGGCGATCTATTCAATAGTCTATTGAGAATAACTTCACGAAGTAAAAAAATTCTAGGGTTCTAGTTTGTTAATTATAAGGGCTTTTATATCAACTTTCACTTTATAAAAAATTATCAACAAATGCATAATTAATGGAAATATTGAAATAATTTCTTTCAACTGCGGTTTATTTTACATAAATTTTTGAAACCTCAATTTTCATACTCAATATGTTAAAATAATTTTTTTGATCGCTGTGTCAGATTGACGCACCGCGCGCGAAAGCCAGACTACCTGTTTTTGGCTCTACTTTCAGGACTCGATAAAAATTACAATTAATAGAAGCACAGCTCCTGGAGTCGAATATTTTTCGAGATATTCAATAAAAACAAACCACAATTTTTTCACTAATTTGTATATAACTTTTGTAGTATTTTTCAGCGCCTTTTCGAACTTTTTCTTAACCTTTCTACGTGACAAAACGAATCGAATGACACCTTGATCGTAATTTTCGGAGACTATAAAAATTATCATATTTTCAAGAAAAAATGGTACATGTGAACTAGACTATTTGAGTATAAAATACAATCAATTTACGCAGTAACTTATCGGAGTGAACAAGAAATTTACCCTTCCTACACCTGTATAAAGTTCTCCTTTGTGATTTTTATAAATTTTTTCTAATTGTGAAAGGAGAACATCTTGAGAAAAATTATTATAACAACTGATATCTCCAAATATCTATTCATTTTTCTTTTGTTTCAGATTGTGATGTTTAGACTGAGTATGCTTATCAGCTGTATTTTCATGACAAACACTGCGATGGAAGAGAAAAATCTAGCCGCAAACTTCGTAGACTCCAACTCGGATTTGCCAGATTTCGACAAATATGCCGTCACCTGCTATATTTGCGTTAATGTATCCGACAATCTAGTTTGTAATCAATACGCCATAGATAGACCGTGTAAGCCCGGTAAGGATTTACATAATTATAATTCGAATTGATTCATCATATGGGTCTGTGAAAATGGTTGTTAATTTTCCTAACCTAAATTGAATTCCAGGTGAGATTTATGGAGCAAGTGCTTTTTAAAGAGATATACAATTTAAAAATGGGAAACATCCAAATATATCACGAAAAAATTGAGAAATATCAATGAATCATCTTCACGAAAATGTTGGAATCATCAACATTTGTCTCAGATAAAATTCAGAAAAGTCAAGTTGAAATAACTACTATTCCCTACAATTTCCATTTCAGCCTTACTACTGGTGAAGGAATCAGAATTTTTATTAACCTCTTACTGATAATGACTTCATGATTTTTTTAAAAATACTTTGGCTTTCTACTTCTGCACCTTTATACAAATAATGTGGGAAATTTTAAGGAAGAAAGTAACATTCGAGTGTTTGGAGTGCGTACTGAATAGGAAAAACAAATTGTCGTGTAATCCAATAGTCATATATTTCGAAGTAGTTCAGAAGGAGCTTTCTCTTACAGTTTTTATCTGAAATATCTTTCTGTGCATAACCGCCAATTCCTTTCTTTGGAAGATTTCCATATTTCTTATATTAAGATGGGGAAGTGAAAAATTGGAAGCTCTTTTCTAAAAAGTTGTCTCTCTCCTGAAAAATATTCTTTATTCAATTTATGTTTTTTTGTTGCACAAATTTCAGTTGTTGAAAATTTGCTAAAATTATTTATGTCCATGCAATGATACAGTTTCAGTACAAGAGATGATTCTTCAATATTTTGTAATTTTTATACAAGCTATTCAATAATAACGAATCATTGAGATTTTTTGACCACAAACTCATTTCAGTGTTGAGTGAATTACAGATAAATGTTGGTGAACAATCTAGCTGCGCAAAGTTTGGCATTACAGATCTGCTGAGTGGGAGGATCTTCAAAACCATTTCCGAAATTTCCCCTGGCTAGATGTTTGTTTCAGCTCTAATGATCCACCAAATCGTGCTTTTGAAGTCACGAAAGTTATTCTATCATCCATGAATGCATATATTTCTACTTCAATGAAACGAACTTCTAACAGCAAACTTTGATTGAACAAAGATTGCGAACAAGCTGTCACCTACAAAAATCTCGTCTACCGGCAGTGGTGCAAAAATCCCAGTACCGAAAACCAAACTAGGTTTGTTAATGAAAGCAAAGAAATTCACAATCAAAGAATTAGGGATGAACTGCTTGCCAATCCCAACGGATCCTTCTGGTCGGTAGCTAAACATGTTAATCAAAACTTTATCCGCAATTCCACGGCTAGTTGATGGTTCAATTGCAACAACAGCCATAAACAAAGCAAATCTATCAGCTGAAAAATTTGCGTAAATTGGTGTCCCGCTCCACAGTCGATTTTCTGGTGAAGACACCACCCACTATTTCCACACAAGAATCCACAATACCGAAAATTACTTTCCGACAACGGCAACGTCTAGTCAGGCGACAGCTCAATATCATCTTGGCGTCTGGTCCTGATGAAGTGTCCGCCATCGTACTTAAAAAGTCCGCCGAAAAACTCACACCAGTATTTTGCAGACTTTTCTACATGTCTTACAAGGAAGGGGTTTTTCCTTCTTGTTGAAAGATTGCTCGCGTCCACCCTATTCCCAAAAAGGGCAAGAAAAATCTTCCATATAACTATAGACTAGTCGCATTACTATCACTGATATCAAAAATCATGGAGAAAGCCGTAAACTACCATATCCTTGAATATTTGGAAGGCTTCAACATCTTGAGCGGAGCTATGATCAACACGCGACCTTCTATCGTTTGTCACTCATATTTGGAATAACACAATCGAGAATCATGGAGAGTCAAGAGCTGTTGCGCTTGATATTTCTAAGGCCTTTGACCGTGTGTGGCATGAGGATTTGGTTGGGCCAAACTTCGATGCTATGGCTTGTCGGATCATTTTTGTGTATGGCTTTCCAGCTTCCTGAAAAAACGTTTCCTGCAAGTGGCCGTCGATGGATATATCTCGAATACTTCACCATTAACGCTGGTGTTCCCCATGGAGCTCTATTATCTCCAACCCTGTTTTTATTGTATATTAACGAGTAATTGAAAAAAACCAAGAACCCAATAAATAGCTTTGCTGACGACAGTACACTCGTCTCGTCATTCCATTTGGATCCAGGACATCGACTGTGGATGCACATCTCCACCAGCAGTAGAAGGTTGCATATCTTGATGAGAATCTAGAAGTGATTTCGAATTGAGATGGAAGTAACCAAGTTCAATTCAATGCTACGAAAACCCAGGGATCTGTTTTCTTTAAAAAGATAAATGTCTCCCAACCGGATATAATAATGTCGGGACAGACAATTCCGCTTTCTACTTCACTAAGTTTAATGAGGGTTAAAATGGACACCAATATCTCTTCGCACAATCATGATGCTGAAATTCCAAAGGCTGCTTCTCAAAAGCTTGGAACACTGTTCCAAAGCAGAGAACTGTACACACCTCAGAAACTTATGATGCTTCATAAAGCTCAGATCAGCCCTTTTTGGAGTGTTGGTCACATGTATGAATCTCCACCCCTAAGCATACCCTGATGCGGCTAAAGTCCAACCAGAAAAGAATAATCCGCCTAATTGGGGACACGAACATCACTTGCAATCTTTATGATCTGGAACATCGAAGAGAGGTTGGAGATTTGTCTCTCTTTTATAAATACTTTCACGGAAGGTGTGCAAGTGACTTGGCACATTTGAGGTTCAACTCAGTACACCTTGAACTCCACTATTTAGGAACTCTTTCATTTGGAGAACTGCTTTTATATGGAATAAACTTCCTGAGAACGTTTTTCCAGTTAAATTCAATTTCCAGCGATTCAAACCCAACGTAAATGGCTACTTTTGCACAGGCATCGCTCTTAGAGCGCCTCCAGGATTTTCCAGTAGTGCTTGTGTTTTGTCTTCAAAAAACCCAGAACTTAGGTTTTCCAATCGGTTCTTTCACCTTTGGAGGTACAGAGACTTAGTCTTCAGAAAAGCTCAAAAAATAATCCAGGGGTATTAGGTTCGTTCATCGAGATGGCCAAAAGAATCGACCTATATTGGTCAACCACCTTCCTTGAATTAACCATTCTAGAATTCTCTCGACACTCTCCACATTGCATTAATGTCGTAAATTAAAGTTATCTATGTAAAAACAAAGATATAGAAAATGAAATGAAGGTGAGGGTGAAACTGTTTTCATGTGTGTTATATGACGTTATGTTGACATTTTGCCTTATTCTTCCATAAATCATATCTCACAATATGATCGATGTCTTTAAATTTAAATTTTTTTTGGGGTTTGGCGATGAGCCCAGTTACTTTCCTGTCCTCCTACATGATCTCCTGTTATTTGGTGGTGTACTCCGTGGCTTGCTCGGGTATACTTACTTTTAGTATTGTCCCTTTCTCATTTCCAGAGCATTTGTAAGCTTACAAACCTCATAATCATTTTCTCATGGTTTTGTCATCATGACTATCTATTAACCCTCACCATAGTTCAGGAATGTTTGACTTTTCAGTTTATACTGAACATTACCATGACTTGCTGTTTCCGAATGATTTCATTAATCACCAATAATTATAATTTTGAAATAAATCTCGTGCGAAACGACTTCAAAGAGGCGCCGTTGAAATCACTTGATGACCATTCGAATATGCAAACATACTCTAAAATGGATTCTAATTACTGAATGGAGATTGCACAAGCTATTCAATTGCCATTCCGGCGTTTGCTAAAGCCGCAAAATTGACGAAAAAGAGTGAAGCGATCTGAATTTAGTTAACCTCGTCAAATAACCCTCTCGCTGCGAGTTCGAACGATAACATCCCAAGTATTAGGCCAGTAGGAAAAAATTCGAAATATTGTACAAAATAAAACGTTTTATCATGGTTCTCATTTAACAAAAGATTAGAACTTTTCACTTTTTGAAATGTTCAGTTTTCAACAGTAAACAGTCAATAGAAACTATCCATGATATTAATTATAGTAGTTACATGTACTAGTTACTGGTACTCGTACTCGTACTAGTAACTAGTATTAACTAGTAATAAATTTTATTCAAAACGCGAAACGCGTTTTGAATAGAAATAATAATGCATCACGTCTATATATAACATCTATTGGTACAAGAATGAAAGTTCTATCTTCACCGCTACCGTCCCTGACTTCCATCGTAGCCAACACAACACATTTGACTGTTCGTAAATTTGTCATTTAAAATGCTGTTCTAAAAAAATACATTCTGAAAAGTATAATTCGAGAAGCAATGGGCATTTCTATCAATAAAATTCGATTATGAGTTAGAAAATAATGGACAACTTCCATTTCTTGTCGTTTTGGTGATGAGGAGTCAATGTAGAAAGCCAGAATACGATGTATTTAGGAAGTAAACAAGAACTTACAGGTATATTCCTGACAGTTCACATCACTGTGGACAGCACAAATGTGCTGGGTTGAATTTTCTAGTACATCTTTCTTGACGTTTTCTCTCACACATGAGAGGTTCATAAAAAAAAGCGACAACACAAGAAATAGCAGTCAGTAACGGTTTCTCGAGAGGTATTGTAGAGGATATTACAAGGAAGAAAAAGTTGAGATTGAGAATGAACGAAATCTTGACTTTTAGAATTGATGAAAACCAAAATTAACTAATATATCTCAGTTCCATACCACCAATACACGAAGAACTTGGGAAAAATTTTCAAGGAACTAGGTTTGAAGGTGGCATTTAAAACAAATCATACACTACAAAGTCTGTTAGAAAATCCAAAGGATAAAGTCGAGAATTCGGAAAAAAGTGGAATTTACGAAATTAAATAAAAGGACTGCGATGCAAAATCTCATGGACAGACTGAAAGATCTATGAAAATACGATGTAAGGAACACTTAGCACACCTAAAATATGGAAGAACAGAAAAATCAATAGTCGCCCATCATATGTTGCAACAAAACGATTCCATAGACTTTAGTTCATTAGGATTAGTTAGACAAGTTAACAACAGCAGGCATCTAGATGCCTATGAGAGCCTAGAAATAAGTCAACATAATAATATAATGAATAACGATGGTGGGCCAATACCTAATAGTTTACTATATGGCCTGTTGAAATAATATTTTCATCTATCAGAATCACCTGACTAGTAGATAAGACAACATTGTTGCTTGTTTTCTCTAATCAGGCGAGTGACTTCTTTCTGGATAGAATTCAGAAACCTTCAGTTGTGCTCGAGGGCGGAGCTCCATATATGTGAGCTTGTAATGCTCGTAATGAGCAACACAAACTGCTGAAGTGTTTACAACCTTCTGGTGCGAAATTGAATCCTAAGTTTCTGAGATACTGCTTTTGTTATTCCAGTGGCATGAATATGCCAAAACATATCCATTTTTATACCTAGCAGAATAATCGACAGAGCTATCGGAATGGTGTACTTTGTCATCATTATGTCCGTTTTGGCCATATTCAGTGTTATACAGAAACCCGATGGTTGGGTTGCCATAGCATTACATTTTCCACGGTTGCTACTGAAAACTATCCTTCAGAAATGAGCATTGTTATCAGGAAAAATGTGCAGTTGCAGCTGATGTTTATTCGTCTGAAGAAAGAAGAAACTAGTGTGCTTTCGTTTATGAAGGTCTTTTCAATTGGTATATCCGTGGAAATATCAAGTACAATAGTCCGGGATTCTCGATTGCATTGCTCCAAAGATAGGTGTCGTATGATGGAAGGTCGTCTGTTGATCTTTGCTTCCGGAAACCATATTAATGGTACTTCATCAGGAACAGAAGCTTTGTTGATGTTAAGCTGTTTCAGAATTTTTATTCAATAGCAAGCTATGAAAAAATGCTATCGAGCCTTATGAATTGTGAATAATAAAAAAGTATCGTGCTAAAAAATTAACATTTTTGTCGCTTGTATTAGTATTAACATTTCGACTGAAGGCTTCAGTTCAGAAAGATCTAGAGCCTTTGACTACAAACAGTTCATTTCTATTTCTCCGAGTATGTAGTTTTTTACTTTCGTTCATTTTAAATTTGCTAATTGCGAGCAATTGATATTACGGACATCGGAATCACCAAAGAAAGAAATGTCGGCACTGGGATAATTGGTTATCAAAAAATATATGACGTTCCCAAGTGGAAAAATCAGTGCACCGTATCTTATGTCACTTGAAAGACGCCATTTTCAGATCTAGTGATTTTGTGGAATGTTATTTCAAAGTAGATGGCATCTACATTTCGCGGTTTCAGTGTTTCCTGGTTATTTTGGATAAAAACATTCTAAATCGAAAATGAAAGTCGTAACCCAAATATAGCAGAGTTGTGTTAGCACTGACTTCGGTTTAGGATATGAGGACTATTTATTTGTTGATGCATCGAATAAATAATTAAAGTCCTTCGAAGTTACGTAAATCAATTTGAAAGTTGCTTCTGCTGGTAGCTGCAGTTACAATGATATTTCTTGTTGACTATAAAAGTATCTTACTGTCAGAAATGATGATTTCCAAGGAGCCTTTGGTGAGGGATGCCTGCGAATCAGTCCTGTTCCAGAAGAATTGGTCAATTCGAGCCAATGAATCCAAGTTTAGTCAAGAAAGAGCTTCATTGACGTTTTTACTATTTTCCAATCTTCAACTGACATTCGATTTTGTAGTTCCAATATTCGATGGGATACAAATAGTTTATAGTGTTTTCTATTACCTCTTATCCAGTTCAAAACGCATCTTGAGTTCAACCAAAAAAATATTCGATTGGTAAAAATTTCCAGTTCTTTTCACATCAGCTGAGAAAGCTGTCTTGCCATTACCGCTGCCTGAAGTTCCAACCTGGTTATAGATAAACGGTTATAGGTTATAGATCAACGGAGCTACTCTAGTTTTTACCGAAATAAAGCAAACTTCGGTTTCTTCAACTCCAACAGTTCGAAGATATACTGCTGCAGCAAACGTCTTTTCACTGCTGTCGCAAAATGTGTGAAGTTTGGTAGCTATAGCTGAAGGTATAATGCAGTTGAAACATGTAGAAATTTTTATTTCAGAAAGTTTCTCAATTTATCTCATACATTTTTTCCAGGAAATCTGTCGGTCCTGTGACAAAACATCATCTCAGTCGATTCCAGATCGCCATATATTCTGGCGAAGGGGAAAATCAAACCTAGCGGATCAAAAACAGACAACAAAGACCTTAGAACGGTTCTTTTCGTAGGAGTCCCTTTGCAAATCTGAGAGTTTTCAAATTTAAATGAAAGATTATTACTGTCGGGAACCCACCACATGCCTTATTTTCGACGTGAGGGAGTTTCTTATTTTCTTCGTTGAGGCCAAAACTAGTTCATCGGTAAGCTAATTGGTAAATAATTCGTCATCCGATTTATTACCTCATAGCCAGCAATTGTTTGGACTCTGCGTACTTCTAAAATCATTTATAGAGCTTCCTTTTCTGTGTCTTTAGAATCCAGATAATCATCAACGTAAAACCTTTTCATGATAGCGGTTTTTACGACTGAATTTTTCGACATTAAAATTTTTAACAAACTGGGCACATGCAGGAAAACATGTTACCGCGAAAGTCATGACAATCATTTCATAAACATCAGGAAGTCGATCATATTCCAAATTACTCCAAATAAATCGTTGTGCACATCTGTCTTCTTCTTGTATGCTGATTTGGTGAAACATTTCTTTCACATCCCCGCAAAAACCAAATCGTCTTTGTCGAAATTTCCATAGAGTCGACACTAAGGATTGTAGTAGATCTGGTCCATAGATTAACACGTTGTTGACACTTGTATTGTTTGATTTGGCAGCTTCATCAAACACAAGCCTTATTTTGTTTGGCTTGCTTGGATTCTCCACAGCAAAGTGGGACAGATACCATGTGCGAGGATTGATATGTTTTTCTTCTTCTTCAGTCAGTTTCCTAATGTATCCTTTCTCTTTATAATTCTCAATTTTTTCACAATACTTTCTGGCGAAATTTTCGTTTAGACGGCATTTATTTTCTACACATTTCAGTCTTTGAAAGGCTTGAAATTTACTTTCTGGCATGGTTACGTCATCTCTTTTCCATAATAATCCAATTTCGTAATTTTATCTGTTGTATTTGATTGTACTATTCTTCAAATTCAAGGCTCTTGAACTCTCCTGAAAGAGTTGATCGCTTGTTTTCAGAGTGCCAAAAGTTTCTGTCGCATACGGTTTCCTGTATAATTCTTGAAGTTCGTCATCGAATATTTGTTTCTCGCTGATGTGCAAAGTGTGAGCTTCAAAGACACTTCTCTCGTTAATAGGGCTTGGTCCGTGTAAAGACCAACCCAATTTACATCTACTGGCAATTGGAAGATGTTTCGGGCCACTCCGTATCTGTCTGGCAATTATCAAATGGATATTATTTTGGCCAATGATCATTACAGGTTTTTCATTATGATGTCACTTATCGAAATACCTCGTAAATGCGAGTATTTCCTCCAATCTGCAATCTTGATGACAGTGCGCACAAAATGAAATTTTTATTGCTATCGATTATTTCGCTAACTTTTACATTTAACCGTATAGAATCTTTTTGCATAGTCATATTTTCACTTGTCCACTAGAGACAGAGGGACTCTTTAACGCCAGTTAATCCAAGTTTTTTGGCGATTCCTGAATCTAATAGTGTTACTGTCGAAGCTCCATCACACAGTGTCAAAACAGGTACATTGCCTCTTGGTCCATATAATTTGATGTGAATCACTCGTAATAGGATCTTGCTTGTGGGATTATTTACAGAGCACACCATTCCCGGATTATTTTTGTTATCTTTTAGTAACGTGGTCCTCTTTTCATTTTCCCGTTGTTTGTGTTAACAGGGGATGATGAAACAATTTACAACCGTTCCTACCGCAAAGTTTTCTCATCCTGCATTTAAACTTTTGATGATTTTTTCGGATACAAGAAAAACAATTTATTTCTGGTAATAATTTCCCATCTTTTTTCAAAACCATCCAATTGCAGTTGAGAGCAGGTACCTTCGTCGTGCTTTCATTGATCACAGTAATTGCATATTTTGGATTTTATTTGGGTTGTGTTGAAAACCCTTTCATTTTTCCTGAAATTATGAAATTTCGATGGAATGGATGAAATTCAGTATTCAAACGAGAGGTACTAACATAACATGCACAGAAATCTTACAGATTTACTTCACCTTTTTTGTCAACTCTGAAGATTATGAATGCTCACTGCTTGAATAGAATAGAATAGAATATATTTAGAATAGAATATATTTATTTGACTACATTACAATACATGTTTGTTTGTAGCATGTCATATTAAAAAAGGACAATACAATAGGATATTGATAAAATATAACCTATATTTTT
>WOGR01003336.1:0-16022 GCA_015342045.1 Leptinotarsa lineolata
AGGTTCTGAAAATAATGGCAAAAATTAGGTCATCAGTGGTCTTAGAATCGAACCTTGTGGAACTCCAAGTTCATCATAACTTTGAAACCTGGTGTGTATAATGTAGAGTAACCATTTCACCTGAATATGGATTTAATGGATGAATAATTACTCACATCTCCTGATAATACTGAGAAAGATATCAAAATGTGTGTCCAGTATAGTATTTTCTAAGTTCTGGTGCGTGAGAAAAGTTATATCGATGGATTCATACCACGCTAGAGGTTCCAGTACCACTTGTTAGTTATATTTTGAAATGTGTAAACTTACAAAGAACAGAAGAAAGAAAATCACTTCAATATAAAAAAATATTTATACAAAAACGTGTAGGTCATGCCCAGAATTTTCTTTCATTTACAAAATGGAAGAAAAACCCTTTCGAAACAACTACTTTCATATGAACATTGAATTACACGAAAGAAAAAAGTTCTTTGAAACAACCACTTCTAATTGAACCCTTTTTTTAAAAGAAAAAAACACAAGCACTACAGGATAAACTTTGAGGCGCTCTAAGAGCGGTGCCTGTGAACCTGATTACTTTCACCCCAATTCGAAATTACTTCCAGATCCTCATTAAGATATGCAACCTCCTGCTGCCGGCGAAGATGTACATCCGCAACTAATGTCCTGTTATCCAAATGGAATGACGAGACAATTGTGCTGTCGTCAGCAAAGCAATATATTGGATTCTTCGTTTTTTCCAATAAGTCGTTGATGTACAATAAAAAGAGGGTTGGAGACAATATAGGAATCACCAGCGTTGATGGTAAAAGTATTTGGGAGATATCCATCGACGACCACTTGCAGGGAACGTTCTTGCAGGAAACTTGAGAGCCATACACAAAAATAATCCGACAAGCCATAGCATCGAAGTTTGGCCAGTAAAGCCTCATGCCATGCACGGTCAAAGGCCTTAGAAATATCAAGCGCAACAGCTCTTGACTCTCCATGTTTCTCGATTGCGTTATTCCAAACATGGGTGATCTTTGTTTCCGAAAGCCATATTGATGGTCGCTCAAGATGTTAAAACATTCCAAATATTTAAGGATATGGTGGTTTACGGCTTTCTCCATGATTTTTGATATCACTGATAGCAAAGCGACTGGTCTATAGTTATTTTGAAGATTCTTCTTGCCCATTTTGGGAATAGACTGAACGCGAGCAATCTTCCAACAAGAACGAAAAACACTTTTCTTGTAAAACAGGTTGAAAAGTCTGCAAAATACTGGTGCGAGTTCATTTGCGCACTTTTTTAGTACGATGACAGGCACTTCATCAGGACCAGACGCCTTGTTGATATTGGGTTGTTTCAAAATTCGCCTGACCAGACGTTGTCGAAGAGTTATTTCTGGCATTGTGGATTCTATTGTGGGAATAGTGGGTGGTGCCTTTCTCAGAAAATCGACGGTGGAGTGGGACGCAAATTGTTCAGCTAGTAGATTTGCTTTTTCTATGACTGTTGTTGCAATTGCACCATCCGTTTGTGTTAGTGGCGGAATTGTGGATTTTGTTAAGTTTTGATTAACAGCTTTAGCTACCGACAAGAAGGATCTAGACCCGTTGGGATCGGCAAGCAGTTTATCCCTAAATCTCTGATTGTGAAGTTCTTTGCTTTCATTTATCCCAAGTTTGCAGCTGTTGCGAGCATTAACAAACCTTGTTCGGTTGTCGGTACTGGGATTTTTGCGCCACTGCCGGTAGGCGAGATTTTTGGAGGCGACAGCTTGCTCCAATTTTTGTTGAACCAAGGTTTGCCGTTAGAAGTTCGTTTCATTGAAAAAGGAATGAATGGATGATAGAATAACTTCCGGGATTTCAGAAGCACAAGTTGATGGATCTTTAGAGCTGAAACAAACATCTAGCCAAGGAAAATTTCGGAAATTGTCTTGAAGATTCTCCCACTCAGCAGATCTGTAATGCCAAACTTGGCATCTCACTTGACACTGAAATGAAATGAGGATTGAAGTTATATCTTGAAAGTATCAGCAACGAACGATTAGCAAGCTGTTATTTACTCGGTATCTATACTTTCAGAGGGTGGTGAATACTACGTTCATATTCAGAGTCATTAAATGCAACTTTGTCCAATCCCACTGAAAAACACGGAATCAAATTTTGGATTGGAGTAATTGAATTCAACTCTTATGTTTCCAGCCACAGAATGTGTGTTCAGAGTCAATAAATGAAATATTTGAATTCAGCGGCTTCAAACACAAAAGTTGCATTCGAAGATCTCGAACGATGTAAAGCCGGGAACAGACATGCGGTAGTCGGCAAATCCCGAATACCAATTATTCGTTGTTCGGCAAATAACGACTAGTGTGTACGGGTTTCACATGGTGAATATTCGCAATTTGGTGTTTCCCATCATCTGTTGGTATTTTAGGCTGAATCAAAGGAGACAAACATTTGCGATTGCTGTCGATACACACATACATGTAAACTTCGTGAGCTACTTGTGGTCATTAAAAAATGGAGTGGAGTATTGAAAATTTTCTGGACTTTTAGGATATCTATGAAGGTGAACCAACCATATGGAATGCATGGCATAATGACCTAAAAACAGAAATCTCGTTTTTGACGAATGGAAAAAAATGAGAGAAGCATGGGTGGGAAATATTCTGTTACAGAGTTAAAGCCAAAAAAGATTCTTTCATGGCGTTGTTTAGGATCTGTGATAATAAGATTAAAGAATCTACAAAAAGTGGTGCAGGTGCAGACGATGTATACAAGCCGAACTGGTTTGCCTACGAAAAAATGACCAGTTTCCTCAAAAATAAAGACCCGGCGAGGACTACAATAAATTCAGAGGTAAGTAAATACATAAATAGTTTTATTGAGTTGTCAAAGAATAAATCCAGAGCGTCCTAGAAAAGGAGAACAATCAGAAATAATGTCATTTTACAAGGTTTTATTCTACTTGCTCTATCTAGTTAAGATGGACGAATATTCGTTGTTTCCACACCGAGCAATATTTGCCAAATGCCGAATTGCTAACGAATGGCGAACAGCGAATAATCGCGATTTGCCGAATACCGCATGTCTGTTTCCGGCTTAAGATTTTGTGGCTCTGAACCTATTGGTTATAACACCAAAAGTTGTGAAAAGTTTCGTTCACTGGACTCGAACAGCTGAATTGGATGGCTTGACAAAATTGTATTAAGTGGTAACAGTTCATTTGTCGAGTTTGAACAATCACAAGTTGCATTTGGTGGTTCAGAACATAAGAGTTACATTCAGTCATCCAAAAATCAAACTTCCTTTTCCCAGAGTTTTCCTCCAGGTTTCAATTCAATAAAAAAATAATGTCATTTGAATAAATTTTATTTTAATATAATTATTGTCATTCCTCTTTTGAGTGTGAACAAATATATATTAGGCACTCACCAAATAAAACAAATACAATTCATCTAAGTATTGAAGCATTTCACACTGATTCAATTTTCTTATCACATTTCATAAAAGCTAAGAATAAAGATAACTTTTATTGTATGAGTAACGAAAATAAAAAAGGATATAATCATATTCCGCTATTTCTATCACTCGTCCTTGAAGTACACATGACCAAAAATAAGTTAACATTTCCATATGATAAATGGGATAACTATTTGAAAGCACACAGTTGAAATCTCACTGATGACAACCGTCATATTCTTTTTCAAAGACACATCTATTGAGCATTTTGTATCTTCACCTCAAATTACAAATATTATTTCAGTTTTTAAATTTTCGTTATCAGTTAAAGTATTTTTCTCTACAACTCTTCTTGAAACTGTAATGAAATTCAGTTACAACTAAAAGCACAGTGATATACATTGAAAGTCTGTTTCTTTCTTCTATTTTAACTAATTCCGTAAGTACAACCTAAAATCACTCAAGATTCTGTTCCGGTTCAATAGACTATATTTTGAAAAAAATAACTATCAGTGTAGAATCTTTATGAATATAAAAGACATTTGAGTTCACCCCAGAAAGTTACTGCGTAATATGAACTATTCTCTCAAGTTTATTGGCTGTTGCTCCCTATGAGCCACAGTCAATATTGTATCAATTATTTTCTTGAGAAAACTTTCAGTTTGCCACAGCCCGGGTATCAGTGTGAATGAGAATATTCTACATGTTATGGCTGAGCCTAGTCTATATCTACAATGCATCCTAAATTCTTCCATATAACTCAACAAAATTTTGAATGCAAGACTAAAGGCTTCAACATCTATTATTATATTACAGATGTATAAAAAACACAGAGTCGAATTGAACTTGACTTGATATTACTTTTTTTAAAGAAAATTCCAAATAATCTAAATTAAAAGAATGATTTTTAGTATTTGTGATTCTGAAAAGCTTTTAAGATTCATTGGAGATATATAAAAAACCTAAGTCGAATATAACTTGATTATAAAAATTTTTTAAAGAAAAAGTACAATGGATTTTTCTCCGGAAGGATGTTCGTTCTACACAGTAAATTTCAGGTTTGTCAAACTTGTTAATCTATCCATTATATATTTAAAATGTATGTATCGAACTCGATAATTTGAAATTATAATCCCAGAAGTCTGGAAAAAATTAATCCTACACAAAATATGTCTTTCAAAGAATACCAAAACCGCTGATTCACTGATATTCTTCCTAACTTGTACAGCATTTTATTCATGGAAGACAGCAAAATCAAAAAAAATGTGGTAGAGGTTTTAACGAGACTCTTCAAAATAACTCCTAACAAACCATTTATCAATTTTTGATAAACGGTAAAATTGGTTAGTGCTCATTTTATACTTTTTTGTTTAAGACAATAATCTGTTAAATGGCATGAGGTATCATGAGTCTTAGTAGAATGAATCTGATGAAAATTACTTTTTTTGCATATTTCAAAATAATTTACTCGTTTTGAAACTGTGCCAGAACTATAAGCAATAAATACCCTTTCTAATTGACTATAACTTTAAATTTTGTATACTGGAGCAGTTAAATATGTTACCATGAATAGCGATATGTAAAAGGTATCTGTTATATTGTTTTTTCAAAACAAATGTCTACAAAAAATAGCATCTTATGCTAAAGAATATATAGAAATTAAATCAGGAAATCAAGGTGGCTATGGATGTGGTCTTTTACATCCAAACTCTGTATTGTTGATCTATTTGGAATGGGATCCAGAACTTTTTCAATAACAAATCGAAAATTCTTTTTCATATCGCATGTTGTATAGTGAGGTAATATTAAAAATATACAGGGGTATACAATAGTAAAAAATTAGTGGTTCCAATTATATTTGAAGGCGGCACTATACATCAGAAAGGAAGTATTTATTGCTGATAATATTAACATTTGAAATAACCTTCAAGGTATGAGTATAATCCAATCTAGTTTCTTGGGAATGCATAATTTTTTTATTTAACAAAGGGTTTCAGCTCCATTTTGAAAAGTTCAACTTCAAATGAACTTTTCATCTAAGGTAACAATGGGGTCATTCAGTTGTTGGTAAGGTGAAAAATTTGAAATTCGAATGCAGGTATATTTCTTTGAGTTGATATTTTTAACGATAAAACTATTCAAAATCCCTTCTAGTTTACCCGAATATAAACCCAAGTCGAAAATGTTTGATAGAACATTATATTTCCTAAACAATTTGATAGAATACAGAATTCTCTCTTCATAAAATGACCATTTCTCTTCAAAATAGTGGGATAGGAGCTATTCTCTCCCAATTACATTTGTTTTTAGTTATTTGAAATGCTATTTTCCACTTCATTTATATCCCGAAAACCTTTATGGAAAGTGGTATTTTTTAAACGTCAACATTGAAGTGTACCTCTTGTGAAAATGACATTTTTTATAGTAACAGAGGGTTACTTCAATGTCAAAGTTTAAAAAATACCACTTCCTATTAAGATTTTTCTGAAAAATTAAATATGGCGTTCAAAAGATACTTTTTTTTTATATTTCCTTAAAGACCAAGCAAAGTTCGTCTTTTGTATCTCACTACATAAGTTGTTCGACAATATTTCCATAGATGACACTATAGGGACGCCATGTTGAATTTGGAGAAAATGGCTCCTACACCTTCATTTTCAATACAAATATTCCCTTGTGTTATATCATTTCAAACAGAATTTTATATCCTATCAAATATTTTCTAATAATTTAATCGGTGGATAGTTAATGTTTTCTTTTGCTGTTTTTCATAAATAACAGACAGTGTTGTCATACATTGACATTAGAAAGTATACTTAATAAAATTGTGTAGACAAAAATTATGTTATTCATTTTATGGAGCTCTGATGAGAAACATAAATAACTCCAAATAGTATACATTTCGGAAATTTTTTTAAGTACATAGATGCTTCAATAGAATTCAATGCTTAATGTGGACCAACCTTACAAGCTCAAAAAATATTAATCATATTACAGAATGAAGATGCCTGTAAAATGGCTCAGTCCGTCATAAGTACATGATTGAAGTACTGGAATGAGGACATAGTTCTAGGAGAGGATATAAACACTCCTTAAAAACACTATCTAATTACTCCCATGGAAGACTGTATATGTTGTGATTTAAACAACTCTCCTTTGTTTTGTAGAAGATATTCGAATTTCTACTCCACATTGTGACAAAAAAATTGTATAAGAATATAAACAATTTTTGGGAATCCGTCATGGTTATGAGACTCTAAAAGAATAAAGCATACAGCATATATGACTCTAGCAAGAAATTCAACACTGCCATACCTAACTCAAATTGTTTTGGAGTTGCCTGAAATATAGTTGAACTACAATCTGAGACAAATAAATGTCAAATTCATGCCAGAGTACTAGTTTGGAGATTTCGGAACAAATTTTATATGTATATAAATAAAAAGGGTAATACTATTTTCAACTATCTATAAACACCTTTTTTTCATAATAAGCGAAACTCAGTTGTTTAAAAAAATTACTTCAACGAAGTAATTATATACATAAACTTTTTCCCGTTAATAACAAGTTTGGAATTAATCAATTCCTAAACAATGAAATTTGCCCCAGGTGTATAGCATCACCAAAGTATTGAAAATACACTTATGATAATCAAAGATCAACTTTGAACCACCTTTGTGTATTTTCATTTTTACCCGTCTCAAAACAAAAACTAGCATTTTTGAAAAGTGAAATAAACATACGGAAAGAATAACAGGTTCAAAATTCAGGTAACAACAAATTCGCTAGCTAAAATAAATCAATCACCTTTATTTTTACTTTTCTTCGAGAAAAAAATCAGTTTACGTTTTTTCTTTTTAATGTCATTCTCATCTATATTGGAAGAATCGGTGGAGCAAATGTCATCCTCGAGCGACACGGCCGGTTGCTCTTTAATGGTCATTTGTCGAAGGGTTCCGGCTTTAACTTTACTCACATCTAAACTAGTGTCAGATAAGGAACTTTTCGGTTTCAAATCTGTTATTGACGTATGAATGTCCTGAGATACTGATCGGACCATTGACGTCGATTTCAAAGGAGGGTTCATCGATATATTGGATTGGCTAATACTCTTCGGATGGGTAGATAACCTATTTGTTATATTCCTTGGGAGTACTTGGGACGGAGTGGGGTCATCATACCTATAAAAAAATTTAAATAGAAGAACTGTTAGACAATGAGGATTCAAAATTATTGGTGTTGAAATTGTTATCAGAAATTTCAACAATATGATAGAACTGACCGAATACTTGATGAAAATCCATGATGACGTATTCAAAAAATAAACTTCAATGTGAGATTTCCACTTGAAAGTTTACAAAACTGCAACACCTGTTTCGCTATTTCAATTCAAAATACGATCTATTATTAGGCCGGTACTTTCTTGGTATATTCAGTAATCATATTTTGCTCAAGAAACATACAATATGTTTGAGAGCAGTTAATTAATAAACAAAAGTATTGACGATAACAAAAAACATCGGGGGTACATTTTAAAACGGAATATAGAAAACATAAGGGTCAATGAAAATGTGCAAACAATAATGAAAATTGATTTGAATATAGTTAATCAATCACATCACATAACTTATATACACTTTTGGAGAAGTATTTTTTTAATTAGTTCGAAATTTTTTAGTATTTGGTAGCTCATTGTGAAACATTTGATACCTTCATAATTAATCGATTTTTGCCCAATATTTGTTTTAATTTTTATCACAGCTAAAACTGAAACATCTGGTGTAAAATAAATCCAAGAACAACTTTTCCCAATCACCAAAATTACAATACTCTTCTCGATCCACGTTTCACCAACCAAGTTGTCATCTTCAGGAGAAGAGTTTTTCTGGTGATTGGAAAAAGTGCTTGTTTTAGGATTTACTTTCATTACTTTCAGCTTATCTGAATATCTTGTTGCATTGTTATGCTGGTCAATATTAATTTTGAAAGTCAGTTTTCAATGTTTGAGCTTACTTTTGACCAAAAGAATAAAGGTAGGTCATTTAAATTCATGTAAGGTTAACAAATCTAATAGTTTTTTTGGTTCATACAATTGATTTGATCGTAGTTTTTTTTTAATTGGTTTCAATAATGAATTTGCCATTCTCCATATTGATATTATATACTGAATTTTTGAATAAACCATCTGAAAGTAAATCAATTCAAGGTATTTTATTAACACATGTCTATTTTCCTTCTTATAGCTGAGTCTACCAACTCAAGATATATGTAACAATACTGAACAAAATTTTGATAACATATGATATATACTAACTTAGTACTGGAAATTTGTACAATGAAAAATAAAGTAAACCAATAAAATACTATGTAAAATTACCCCGAAGGATTTTTCCCCAAACTGAAAACCATAACTCAAGAATAGACAACAAAAATGACAATGACAAGCATGCGATTTCTTTGGAATTTCACTGTACGCCACCAAAGATTAAAATATGGACTATTATTTAAAAAAAGTTGAGAACGAATGTTTTGAATAACCTGTATTGGCTTTCAACTTCAATTCATCAACATAAATGGTAATAGTAGTAGATAAAAAAAGTCACCAAATATCGAAGAAACTTATCGTACAGATAATTTTTCAAGCAGAAAAAATACTATTTCAATTTTGAACGATATAGGAATGGATCAAAATACATTCTAAGAATCAGCTAACATCCCCTTTCAGTGGAGAAATGGAAAATGTTTCGAACATTTGTTACAATAATTATTCTCATCTGTTCATTAGTAGCATATATAATGTATGAATGATTTACTCGAATTAATATTTTTTGATTATTCGATACTGTCTGAACAGAATCAGTACCATCACAATGACAAATCGAAAATATCTTAAATGACTGATGAAATCATTCACACAACTCCATAATTTATATTACATGACCAAAGGTACTAAATCATGTTATTTCAATAAACTAATGGTGAATACACAGAAGACGAAAATTATATATTTCAATAAGAGCAATCTGATCAATAGTGACACTCAACTCCACAATACTTTTAGGTGTAGTGATTGATGAATTTCTTCCATGGTCTGGGATTTTATCAAAAACAAAACTCTCCAAATCCTACTTTGTAATTTTGCAATGGGGAATGTTCCTCCTGACAAAAATCAAGTAGTTTTCATAAAAGAGCTCTAAAACAACGCCTTTTGAACTTATCATTTCAACGTTTTTCTTAAAAAAATTATTTAAATACTTAAAAAAGAGGAATGAAATAATACATTCAACATTTAAAGGGATTCGTTTCTATTTCACCATTTGGTAACATCGGTTATAGCTAATAAAGGACAATAAATCTGTTACCTGTATGCGACAAACAAAGATGACATATTTCAGAGGCGTCCTGTTTTGTTTACTTATGTTCCGAGACTTTCTGTGCACCTGACCTATCTTCATCTATATAAATAAATAACAAAACAAATGTTGTTTATGTGGCTTTGAAACATCAATTTGAATACTTTTCGAAGTGAATTTGAAAAACTCATAAATTGAACTCAACTTTATTTTGTTCAAACTTGTATTTGCTGCAATAATCCAAATTGAGGAACATTCCCATTGAGGTATGAACTTCATGAGACTATTCTGGTCCAAGTTTATTCATTAGTATATTATCTTTAATTATTGAGAAATGCTACCCAAATAAATAAGATATTACACGAAAACGAATTGTTAGATTAATATTCAACACGAAGCAACGTGATTCTTGCAGAGAAATTTTCAACAGTAAAATGAATTTAATCGTTTGCTGTATATACACATATAAATGTTGCTTACACGTCACAAAACATGAATATCAGAAAATCAACTCTCACCGCACAAGAAATGCTACTAATTAAATAACAATGACTAACAGAACATTTGCATTTGAATAATCGCCAATTTATGCTGAGATAAAAATATATAATAAGTTACTTGAAGAAATGAAGATCTATAATACTTTCAAATTCAAGAACTCACTGAAAGATTTGTTATTGGTTAAAGCTTACTATGAATTACAAAAATATTTCGAGGTTTGAGAGTGTGGACATTTCTATGTAAATCTTTTTTTTTAATTTTATACTTTTACATATTTATTTACATATTGGCCGGGAAATAATTTGAAAACTTCACAAGTCTTTAATTCAACAGGCTAGCAAACTTAACTATCTATTTGAAAGAAATTCGATTTATCATTGTTTACCTGAAACTGATTAAATTTCAGTAGCAAGACATTTAATTTTTTTAGTGGGGGGAATTGTTTGAATTGCATGAAATATAAGAGTTTGAAGAACATTATTTATTTATTAAATGTCAACAGGAATATGAAATGATAGCAAATAAATTGCAAATACGAGAAAATAAAATCTTAAATTTCCAGGTGTTAATAAAAATATGAAAACCAAACAAAAGACAAATTCTACTCACCCTTCATCACCGACTAAAAAGTGAACGTTATTCCTACTGCTCACTTTCACGTCACTGGGTCTCACTTCTTCATCCTGCTTACTAGTTTCACTACCTGAAGAGTCTCCATCTTTGCTATGCATCATCCCAGTGTCAGCGTATCCTGCACATATATAGCGCCAACTTACACCGTGTTAGTATACTGGCATGCAAGATGTCAGTTTATATTATTGTACAATGAAAAAAATGTTTCACAGATATTCTTTTTACTTTCAATAAGTAGCTTCGTTAGTCCCAAATCAACAATATTTGTCTATTTCTAAAACATTTATAAATTGTGCTGTTACAGAAAAAATCATTTGTACGCTTAGGCAAAATTTGGTTTCTTTCAAAGCCCAAAGAAAGCAATGTTTTGTTTTTGGATGAAAACTACGATATTTTGAGTTTACCATAAAATCAATCATTCATTGGAGATAAATACTCCCACTGGTAGTTTTTGAAAGGAAACGTTACAAAAGTTTGGTAAGTTTCGGTTGAATGTACTACTTTTTGGCATAACTTCTTTAAAAAAAATTGAAACGAAATCCACGCCGAAAGGAAAACGTATATTATTGAAATGTACTGTGATAGTTACCATTTAAATTGAAAATATCAAATGATTTTGTTCATCAACAAGACCCCATAACGCTACATCTTTTGGGCACATATGGGATTTGCTGAAACAGAGAGATCAACTCCAGAGATGTTTTAAAACCTTACTGTAACATTTTCACATAAAGGTTTACAAAACCGTGACACATGTTGCGCTATACAATAGCATCCCCAAGCAGGATATTTCAAAATTGTTATTAGGCCCAATTTCACTAATAATTTTGCACCTTTCATTCAATAACATCCTGTATTAGCAATAGTTTAATTACAGCTCAGTGTAAGCTAACATAATTCATTCGATCGTTTTATTATCTTGAATAATAAATAGTAATGATATTGTTATAATAATAATAGTGTTATAATACGTAACACATTTGTGACATTTTTATTAAAGTTGGGCTACAAAGGATTAAGCACCCAATTCTGATATTTTTTCATTCATTTTCCTACTCTGCATTGTTAAAGTGTAACCAGCTAAGAGTAGAAATTACTGTACACAAGTGGTTCATTTACGGGTGCACCCGTAAATGAACCACAATTTTATTTACATATATTGACACGGGAATACCAGTGAATTCACAAGGTGCGAAACAAATTCTCATGCTACAACAAAAATATTTTTTCAATATACCTCAATAATTTTTATACTCTCTTAAGTCAGGTGATTTAAAATAATTTAAGATTCGTTTGAACAGAAAAGTGAAGATGAATGAATATTCATAAGATGTATCGTCTGAACAACTTATTTTTTAAAATCGAATGCTGTAATATTTCTGTAAGTAATCCATGCAAAGTCAAATGCTACATGCTAGAATGTCGCAAAAATCAAATTGAAACACTCAAATTTCATAATATGGGGGTAACTAATAACATGCAGTACATGCAAACTGGTGGTAAAATATTATTTTTTTTTTATCTCCTGAAGTGACTTTTCTTTCACTGGGAGATAGTTTCCCATTAGTTTCTTATACTATGTCGTGTTAGAACCTCAATCGCTTATTAAGTGAAGCATGTTGTTGTGTTTAAATGAGTGCACGAGAAAAAATATATAAGTGTATGTATAAAAGAAGAAACTTGACATAAAATACAACTTGAAATATTCTCAATTGTCAATTAGTGCCGTTATCATTTTAGTCAAAATATGATATACTTAATTAAAAGAAATGGAAAGTGGATTTTTGAAAAGTGAGATACTGAAAATATGAGGATATTAACTAGTTAAATTCTTTTTTATTCAAATTACATGACACTCCTTCATTATAATTTGCTTCTGAAGAATAAAATGCTACTTAATTTGTTGATAGTTTCATAATAAGTGTAAGAATTTTGTATATTCCCTAGAAACCCAATTCTTACCCACTATACAGGGTAGACTTTCGAAAAAAAAATTAGAAAACAAGTCAAGTATTTTAGAAAAGAGGACAACCCTCTATAAACGGGGGTATTATCCCTCAGAATTTCAAAAATGAAACTGGTGTCAAGTGATAGCCTAATGAAAAAGGCTTTTAATTCCTCATAGACTTTGCTTCTGAAAATCGACCCACTCGAAAAAACATATATTGATCAAGTAAGTGCTGAAAATGTTGTCTGCCAACCTCCAAACAATAGTGAAAGTTATCTTTAGACCACTGTTCTCAAGCACTTACAGGAGTCACTTCGTGATTCACATTAATGATTGGTATTTGCAGGCCTTGCAATGAATTAGGTGGAATGTGACACACTTCGTATTTTGTGCCTCCAGAAAAAAAAACTGAAGGACTCAATCAGGTGACCGAGGAGGCCACTTAATCGAGCCCCTTTGTCTTATTAAAATATAATTTCTTCTTCAATAAATGCAGTATCATTCTCTGATATTAGGTTCCAAGCATTTCAGATGCAGTAAATTCCTGTACATATTACCTGTTGAATTTCCTGGAAGAAAAAAATCTATGAGGAAATTTCCATGTGTGTGTGTGTTCCACGTAAATAACTCTGTGAACTTTATCGGCCCAGTAACAACAACTGTGGCGATTGATCACATCGTTAAAAAAGAAAGTACACTCAAAATATAAACTGTTTCGAAAAAGTTAATGTTTAAAATTTAGAGAGGTTTTTTATTCAAAATCGTTTTTTTTTGAAAACGTTGTCATTGCAAAGCTGGATCCAAAACTGCGTGAATCCATTTTCAGAAGCGAAGCAGGAATGGTCAGGAAACCAAAAGCCCTCTTCAATGAGGTATCATCCCACCCCCATCCAACTAAAAAAAAATTTGGGGGATAACACCCCCGCTCATAGGGATGTAGATTTTGCAATGGTTTTTAGGCCAGAATGTGTCACTTTTACAAACTTGACGCATTTTTAGATGTTCGTGAATGGTTATTTCCCTGGTAGGTCTGCCTTGTGGTACATTTTCGATAGTCTACTCTGTAAACTCGAACCCCAAAATAATATGTTCTACTTTGAAGCATCCCAATTTTATGATCACATCTTACCTGCGGAATGTTTCATGGAAGATATAAATACCTAGGGAAACTTAGGTTCAAAATGAATTACAATATATATTCGACCCATATATTTATACATATACTAACTATAACAAAGTTCGGATATATAAATTAAAAACTATAAGTTATCTCACATATTTCAAGCCAAAATTATCTACATTAAGTACTTTTAACAAAGTAATAAGTATCATCCTACAGAAAAATAAATCTACAGATAAATAGAATAGGATTTGTTGAAAAAATATTTACTTCCATAAAATTTGAAACCTTCAACCACTTTCTAATAAAAACAAACACAAGCACGAGATTCAGAGTAGAGAGAAGAAAGTTATTATGTAGCATGAGATTCGTTAATTAGATACACACTGCACAAATAATCACCTTACGTCCAAAACAGGCGAAAAATAAATAAAATTATATTGAAAAACCGTTTGAATAATTGGTACAACAAAATTATTCGAGCTACCATTATAACTTTGAAGTGGAAGAGTGAAGTTACTCAAAAATCTATCCTGTACATGTTTTAGATATCAATAGAGTTCCACATTTTCAAATAACAAACAAAGATGCAACAACGAGAGAATAAAAAAACGAACTGCAATGATACCTGAAACTTTTTGTAACAAATATTTTCCAATGGTTTTTGTCCATCTCAAAGTCTTATAGGAGTTAGTTGTTAAACATGCTGTACAAAACGGGAAAAATATTTGACAGATTCAAATACATTCGGGAATGGAATATTTTGAAATAATTCATTCAATGATAGCTGCACTCAATCATATTTACTTTGAACAGTTCGAAGTTAATTGACTATTCTTCTGTAAAATGAAAAATGGTAAAGAACTGCCAACATATTACTGTGTGAACAAATTCCAATTTGTCGGCGTGATTAGAAGATAATTTCAGATATAACAACTATAAAAACCTGGTGAGTAATTGTCAACTGTATGACATTTGCCCCATCATATCTTGCCATGTAAGAATACTGAAGGCAATATTTGAAATTGGTTCCTTCATTATCATCCCACGAAAAAATCAATACCCAATTGTATACCACCATTCATTTGAATATTTAAAAACAATGCTCAAAAGGGCGTACTAAAGTATACACATACATGCAGGCCCATAAAAAATATTGAACTCCACAAAATCCATTCGTTTCTGAAAAGATCTGCATTTTAACTCATATACAGAGTGGTCATATTCATCAGTTCCACTAATGCTTTTTTGGAAATGATAAAAGATATAGAGTTGAATGTGAAAGAAGTTACTATTTTACAAAAAAATTCTGAACTGAATTTCAGCTTCTTCATTCAATAATTTGTACATCAACTATAACTTTGAAATTAATTCATTTTTTTCATCCTTAAATACATTTTTAGTAATATTGAACGTTTCTATCTTCGAGATCATTATCAGGATTCTGCAGGATAAATGCTTGGCACGAATTATAGGTTATCTTTATGAAAAATAGAAATAGAACTCCTGGCATAAAATGAAACCAATACAAAAGTTTATCATTTCTGTGTCAAAGCTTTTTTCCGAATTTGTTAACCTTAGTCTGTTGGTTTTGAAAAAAAATCTTCAACCACCTGCCAAAATAGAACACGAGGGATAATTAATTTCTCAGTTGAATAGAATAAGAAAAGTAAATTAACATTAAAATATATCAATAGGCCAAAGAAATCATGAATATTCACTTTCTTATTTATATTATGGAATTCCAACTAGCTATTATTTACCTGTTTGAAAATACATCATACTTACTACAAGTTATTGTTAACTTGGCAAGGTTGTATTTGGTCAATCCTCATTCAAAAAGATTGTTATTATAGTTTTTCAGAAACAATTCAAATTTGTTTCTATTCATGTAAGAGAGAAATTAGACTCTATCATATTGATGTGCCATAGTTAATAATAATAATAATAATAAAGGTCTTTATTTCCCATCATAATGAACTTAAATGAATTACAAAATATTCAAAAAGGTGGG
>WOGR01003337.1:0-16022 GCA_015342045.1 Leptinotarsa lineolata
GAAGCCACAGACTTCTACAGGCTTTCTACGTTTAACGCCCGCCGGCGAGACCTCGATAGAAACTTCCTCGATACTCTCGGAGTACCCTGTGTATCGAAAGTCCTGTCCTTGTCCTGAGCATGAGTTACTCCTTGTCGGGATCGACAATGGCCTGCTAATTTCCACATCTGTAAGCGGCACAAGATGGCTGTACACCATGTGCATGCTTACCCTCGGTGTTGCTACATAGGTGGGCACCATCTCCGTAGACTGCAGCCGTCTACGCTCAGGCAGAAATGCCTGTGATGAAGGCTTCTTTGCCCTTCTCATCAACTCGCGAAGCCCTAATCGGGGTTTGCTTTGTGTCTTGAGGGAGGTCTCTGTTCTCAGCCGACATTCAGTTCCCCTAAGATACCTCTCCTGACGATCTCTGGCATAGGTTCTGCTGTCGATTTTCTCCGTGTTAGGCGTATTTAAATTCCTGAACCGATTTAAAATACTCTAGCCAACCGGATTTCCACTCAGATTTGCAGACTTTGCCCTATCGGAATTTCCGCTGCTACCGGCTATACGACTTGCAGTCGAGCCGGGTACCGGTCGCTCTGCGACCAAAGAAAAGGAAGTGATGTCCTCCGTTTCAGAACCGGAACGCCTAGCCAGAGACAACCTCCGACTAGTTGCCTCCCCCGGAGTGCGTGGAATGCTGTTTCCCCGGAATCCAGATTCCGGGAGATTGTCACGAACCAGAGAAATCGCACTCCGGCGACTAACAATGTCCACCTGCGGACTAGCTTGGTCAACCAAGATGACCTCGCGATTTTGCACTATCGCGTTACTCAAAATATTGGCGCGTGGTCGTCCAGCCCTGGTCTACATGTTTCCGAAACAAAATTAAACATCAAACAAGATCAAAACACAACCTAATACCTCAAATGCTCCTGTAAAGAAAAATCTCGAAACACGTGCAAGTAAAAACAAAGTAATGCTATCTAAAATTTTCCTGTGAAGAAAAATCTACAACAATGAAGCAATGAACAAAAATCAAAGTCACGATATTCAAAATGACCCTGTAAGAGAAATCTCAAAACACGAACAGGTGATAAAATCAAATAATGATATTTCAAATGATCTTGCAAACAGAAATTTAAAAATGTAGCAAGAAGAACGAAGCAAAAATGTCTAAAGTTACTCTGTGAAGGAAAATATATAAAAAAAATCAATAAACATGCACAGATTCACGCTATTTCTTCGTCGGATTTCCCGCTGGGAATTTGTCCTGGAATGCCGGACAACAATCAGCCACCCTGTACAGCTTATACAATGGCGGGACACGATGGGACCGTGAAGTTAGCCACTTTCGCGAACTTTGACTCTTCGAGGTCCGAGTTTTTTGGCCGAAATCCACTCGAAACCGGGAAATGGGATTCGCACGAAAATCTACACCCAATCTACATTTTTCGCACTAGTAAATTGGTTCTGGCTTGTACTGAGACTCGGGAAGCAAAAACAAACAGTTGAAACATCACGACACTACCTTTACAAAAATGTAGCACTTGATATTCTGATGTTCTCTGAAATACAAAGCTTTTAGGTTTTTACATGTAGTCTTTGAAACGCACACTTTGATTAAGTAGGCTTTGGACGATGCGGTGATGAAACAGAATGCAAATGTTTGCTGGTAGCTGTCGAATTTTGATTTAAGCAGTAAAGACGCTCTTCAATTAGTGGTTTTTGTTCAATTTTCAAACACATTCGCAATGAATTATGAGAAATATGAAAAATGGTTTTATACAACCGGTGCAGAAGCAGCGAGCAATTTGTATCACGAGAGGTATCCATAGAGAAGACAACTTTATACAGACATTTTCTCAAGATTGCGACACAACCTATTTGATTGTGGTCTATTTGTAAAGCAGAGATCAAAATTATATGAATCAAATAGGGATAAGGAGTTGGAAGAAATAGTCGTTTCAGGAGCTGTTGAAAATAATCCCAAAATGTCAACGCGAAATTTGAAAATATCAACAGGCCCACCAAAAACTAACGTTCGGAGAATTTTGATAAAACACAAATTCGAGTCATGCAGGATCAGAAGTGTTCATCAACTCAGACCAGGAAATTTTGAACGCCGCATGGCTATTTGCCAGTGGTTCCTGGAAAGTTCCTGGAATCTGAATTTTCTTCATGATGTATTTGGACAGACGGAGCTTATGTGAGCAATGCCAGCATTTTCTACTGCTACAATTCTTATACTTGAGCACAACATAATCCTCATTCTATTGTGGAGCAAAGAAGTCAAGGAAGATTGGGATTTAGTGTGTGGGCAGGTGTTTTCAGGGATATAATCATCGGCCTGTTCATTTATAATGGCACTCCCACTTCTCAGAGGTGTTTAGAAATTTTAAGGAAAAATATTGAACGCCTTGTTGATGAATTGTCACTAATTGAGCTGAAAAAATATATTTTCAAGAAGACGGGGCTCTGCCTCACAACACTGCAATTGTCACCAATTTTTTGGTGTGAATTTTGGTCATAATTGGATAGGCAACCAAGGACCCAACCATTGATCGACAATGTCACTGGACCTAACGCCTATGGACTTTTACCTCTGGGGGACAAATTGCCGACCAATTCTTGAAACGAATTGGAAGCGGCATGATGCGAAGTTTTGCTTCTCTTACTCCTATTGAACTAATTAATTCGGCAAAAAACATTCAGAAAAGATGTAGTCTGAGTGAAGAAAAAACTGAAGTAATATATTTCATTGTTTGTTCTTTATCATTATTATCATTATTATTGCTGGAGTTTCATTTATTAGTAGTGAATGTAGTACAGATGGTTATTAGTATTATCGAAACTTTTTGTTTTAATTACTGCTGTGAAAAGCTTTCTCAACATTTGACAGCGACTACCGATAAATATCTTTCTGTTTTATCACCGCGTACTCTTAAACCTAGGTACTTGATCAAAGTGTGCGTTTCAAAGTCTACATGAAAAAAACATAAAAGATCCGTATCTCAAAGTGTGTACATTTTTGAAAGGGTGTGTTTGAGCTCTATTGAAATATGCGGGAATTTACAGGGTGTATCGTTGAAAAAATAGCCTTCCATCAATAACTATTGATATCTCATTTGAAATAAGAGTTTTGAATTCAATGTAAAAGAAGTGATCCGAATTGTTTTAAAGGAACAAATTATTTGACAGAAAAGAAGTTACAGCAACTTTTCGAAAAACATACTATAACGATGATAGATATCTATATGCGGTTTTCACCATCAAGTCTGTCATGAAATTTGACCCTTAGACACAGCCATCAGTTTTCATCTATCTAGTTTGAAAACACCTGTTTTTCTTTAAAAGTGTCCAGTTTGGCCCATTCTGTATATTTGTGTTCTGTTTCCGCTTGATTACAGCATACTAATGAGTGCCATCTAGCCTGTAACATATGTCAAGAGCTTGCTTTTTTTGAATGATATAATTGATAGAAGCATCTATTTGCTTTATATTATCATAACTATTTGTATTAATTTTCAATGCAGTAGTGCAGGTAGCTATTACTCCTCCTTTTCCAGATTTTGGTTTGTTTAAGATACGCTGTTTTGCAGTTTGTTGTCGATCCCATTTCGCATTTTACGTAATTTTGTGATAAAGTTCAAGTGAATAAATCAGTATATAAGTAGGTGAACACAAATATTTTCATCAGTATTTCCACTTGTGATATAATTTCAAAGGAAGGTAAGTACACAATGTACCTACATACTCCAAAATATATGAATACAATTGATTGTGTGTCGATTATTATTGTTGGTACATTTCGATTTCTATAAATTGGTAAAACTATACAAGTCGATGACAGATTATGTTCAGTGATAAATCAGTCCAGGACTGATAAAATGAGAGAGATCTCAACGAACTTTTCAATTGTTCAATCATTAACATTGTGAAACATCATCTGGATTTTTCCATGGCGACATCATTTATGGCCCTGCTCGAATACAGGTCAATATTTTTGTAAGAAATTCGCAAGTTTGGCAATATTTCCGTTGAATTTGAGGAGTTTGGTTGGTTGAGACTTGAAAAAATCGGTTAGCATCATCTCCTCGTGAACACATATAGGTTTGTTTCTCAAAAAAAAAGTATACAGAAGATACCTTTGTATCACTTAGTAGTTCAACCACACGGAACCCGAATAAATTTTTCTATCATTATTATAGTTATACTAATACACCCATTTGTTTGCTTTCTACATGGTTGTACTGTACATTTCAATGCGTTTTTCAATGGAGTCAAACACTATTTATTATATATAAAATAAAAATGAATCGATATTTCTCAAAACTTTTGAATAGGTTGTTTGATCTCTCTGGGTTAGGAATTATGATTTGTGATTCATGTGTATATACATACACGATTCCCGGAAGTTGTATCGCCAACTGCATATGCAGGAATTACTTCTGTGAAGAATCCTGCACTGACACCTGCCGGATATAATCCAATGCTCTTCATGGTTTCAGCCAGGAGAGTAGTTATTTTCTGATAGATGTCAGTCCATAAACTTACTGTGTAGATGAATTGAGACTGGCCCGAACGAATTGTTCATTTAGATAATTTGTGTATATACATCTCATCATCTTTCAATATATTTCGTACTTGTATGCTCCTGCAGATCTTGTTAATCACGCTATTAACAAAATTATATGTACCTATACAGGGTGTTAGGGTGTTCATTGAACATGCAGCGAAAAATTGGGGAAATATTTCTTGGACTATTCTAGGGATATTTTGTTCTCTGATGATTTTTGTTCCGAAGATACGGGGCGAAAAGGAATTTCGACAATAACAATTTTGGTAATTTTAAAACTATCAACGTAGTCAAAATAAAAGTATAGAGTACTACACTGGACCTACCAAGTGATAAAAAATCTAACAATTCCGTTGGTACCCATCAACAACATTCCGATTACAACAAATAGCTGCAGACATTCAATTTGAATATTATCTCTCGTAAGTGATCATTTGTATGTGTCGAATAGGTTGAAACTGATTGACTTTGTCTATTTGACGTGCGGGAGTAGTCATTTTCAACAGTTCTTGTAGATTAAGAAACATTACATGTAATTTTTGGTGATGAAATTTTATTGTTGAAATTCCTTTTCGCTCCGTGTCTTCAAAACAAAGCGCCCCATCAAAAATCATCAAAGGACAAAATATCCTTAGAGTAGTTCAAGGAATAGTCCCTTGAATTTTTGCCGTATGTTCAATAAACACCCTGTATAGGTAGGTACTACTTGTGAATTGTAAGATAGCCCAAGATAAACTTCCTCTTTCATCGATTACTTTTTCAACAGTTTTGTTTTCCTTTTTCTATACCTATTCTTTCCATCATCATTATTATAATTGAATTTAATGATAAAATTGAGCATTGTGTTATAACACGATATGTGGCATAATGTACGCCACTATTTGGTGCAATATCTGAAATCACACCAAGAAATTCTGTCGGAATTTCATTGTTTTCATACTGGAAAGTATTCGAGTTGGTTTATTTTTCTCAGTTTATACAATGGCATAGATGTCATATACAATGCCATCAGGTGAGCTGGAAAAATATAGAGATTCCATAACTGATATCGAATCATCAACAGTGTTATCAGTATTTTTCAAATGATATAAATATATAATCAGCGCCATATAATCCATGATTACAATGATTGAAATCTTGGTTATTTTCTTGAGATCAGTAAAATAGATTTTATGTGTTTCGTTAACACTGTCAAAATACCATTCTCGTTGCACATTGCAGAAAAAATTATTTCATGAATATCTTATAAAGGTGTATCGCAACATAGTTACCTCATTTGATAAAACTTTTTGGAAAAAGCAACCAGCACGAAAGGTGAAATCTTATAAAACTATATTACTGATTTCGACATTTACATCTAAACAATAAATACCACTAATTAAATAAACATTTTATTCGAAACTCACTGCAGTTCATTTCAATAAATATTTAAACTAGTTATCATTCACTTCCTGATAATGAGAATGTCTGTATATGAATCAATTTTCCACATTATGTGTTTCTGCGGTGAAAAAATCTGAAGGTGTCATATCAGGTAATCAAGCGGTCCATTCCATTACGCATCTGCGTATCCATCGGTTCAGTGGATAATTGTCATACAGAAACTTCCTAACGAGCCAGTCATATTAAGAAGATGACTAATCTTGCTTGAATATAACAACATTTGAAAACTATTTTGGATTCGCCAGGCAAATTTATCAATTATATTGAACTTCCTCAATAGTCTGCAAAACAGAAATCGAACAAAACAAGGAGCTCAACGTCTTAGATTTGAATATTTCAAGATTTGATAATGGTTATCAATTTGATATCTATCGGAAAAACACCTTCAGAGACTGTACAATTCCCTTTGACATTTTCAGTTCAATCTCACATAAATTATTCGCCTCTAGGTCAATGATATACAGATCTTTCGCAATCCTTCTATTTGAAAATAATTTCCAGGATGAATTAAAAATAATGGAACAAATGGCGCAAACAGCCAGATACCAGTTTCTTTTATAGAAAAGAAGATATCAGATAAAATTCAAAAAACGCTAAGTTAATTATACCCAAATATATACAATACATGTCAATATAGAAACATCAATTACTCAGGTGAAAGGTAAAATATTCAAAATTACTTCTGTAATTACAAAATAACAACAGCTTTCATTAGTTATGATAATTGAGGCATAATTCTGTTCAATGCAAAACCCAAACAACAGATAATTGCTCCATAAGTGATCATTGGTCTGACAGTCATCACATATTTAATAATACAGAAAAAATACAAATTTGGCAATAGGATACAAGATTGAACAGAGTTCATTCTTCCAATGGATTTTTCTGGGACCTAAACCCCAAGTTTCACCACAAATCTTTCGATATTTCCATTGTTATATATAGAGAGAAAGTATTGTTAATATCTTCTTTTGCTTGAAAACGGTCTACATGAATCAGTATGACGTATATTGTAAAGCATACGGATTATTCGTTTCTGAGCAACAAATATCCAGTTATTATTTGTTGCATCTCCCCATAGAACGACATTATGAGATAGAACAGAATTCACAAGAGCATAGTTAACATCTAACAGGTGTTCTTCGCTCAGTTTTCTTCAGTTGCATTGAGGTATGGAAACTGCAGTTGAGTCTTTTACTCACGTAGTCGACTTGAAATTACCAGTTCAATGGGTGATCGATGTGAACTTTCAGAAACTTTGTGAATTCAGAAGGGTATATCTCCATGTTATTTATGAAAACGTGTGTAGGATGTTCCACAGATTTTTCTCCAAGAAGGTATGCTGCCAAAAAACTAATTATTCGGATAATTAGGTTCATCAATTCATGGAAGGGAACTGACTCTTTTCTATTGATATCCAGAGCTTTCCATTTTTTTTTCGATTGTTTATAGTAAGCCCAACGTGTTTCAGATAGATTTTTTTATTTATATTTGAGAAAAATTTCTCCCCCAACTTCATCATAAATTCTGTATTATCAGATAGCGAACGGAAGAGATTTTGAGTTATTCTGATAAAGTTAATGAAACCATGTTCTTTGAAGATTTCAGTCACAGAATGATCACAAAAGTTCAACCTTTTTAAAATAATTTTTGATTAGTCGGTAGGATAAAGATCACTTCAGAAGTGAGAATGATCACAAATTATGATGTAATGAGACAATCTCTCATCTGTTTTGATGCATAAAGAACAACTTAAACCCACTCCTATAAGAGTATTGCATTGTAGTATTATAAAACTTAGCTTTCCACCTGCAATTGAGAACGATATCTTTGTTCCGAATAAGCTTTACCTACAATGTCTTCAAGTTTTATAGAGATAGACCCATCACTTCGTACTATGAAACTATATTCATTTCGAAACAAAATGAGAGAATTCCTTGGCTAAGAATGGATAACTCAATATTTCCACATGTTATATTTATTTATTCATTTATTTATACTTCAACATTTCTGACATTAGAAAAATATTTGCACGCGAACAATTATGATTATATTTATGTTAATCTGAGGCTAAACTAGAATTTTTCGAAATTGTTTTCAGCTCCATTTTACATTCGTGTTTTATATTATTTCATATATGTATATACTTTTTTTTCGTCCTTTTTGAAATATTTTTATGTTTATAATGAGCAATATAATTGAATGCAAATTGAATTATTATTATCATTATTATTATAAACTTTCAAGAGTAGATTCAAGGCAGTACTGATTTTCTACAACCTTATATTTGATTGTATCATGTATAAAAAATGCTACCCCTCACCTTATTACTTCTCTAACGACACTCACTCAATAGAGAGATGTATTTAAAACATGCCACGAGAAAAAGTGAACGATAGCTATATCCTTTTCTGAGTAACAGGTGGGGTCGAGTTTCCGTTTGAATGTCGTGAATATTACATCGATTCCAAATATTATCTCATGACCTTAAGTTGCTTACAACACATTTAATATTTGAATTTTAAAATCGATTACAGGAATACCCAAGATGAGGATAGCCTTCTGTTTTGTAGTTATTGCCGTTTCGGGAGCTCTCTCTCACGGCATTGACTCAAATCCTTTTTCCGATGAATTCATAGACTACATCAACAGCCAACAAAGCTCGTGGAAAGCTGGCAGAAATTTTGACAAGGACACCCCATTGTCTCACATTCGTAGTTTACTTGGAGCCCTCGAATCCCCTGAACCCAAATCAATGAGTGACATTGTTGTCCACAGCGAAGATACCCCAATTCCAGAATCCTTCGATGCCCGTGGACAGTGGCCCAAATGCAAATCCATCAGAACCATCAGGGATCAGTCCTCATGTGGTTCATGCTGGGTAAGAGTTCATGATATTACTCGGAAATAGTATCTTACGTATTTTTTATTTCGGGTAATTTTCGGAATGTTAGCAGCTTCTTTCACGCCTCTCGTAGAGGTTTTTAAAATATTTCCCTTACTTTCTCTACTTTTGACATGATTATTTTGCTGTCTACGTTCTTTTGGAACGCTGATGATTTTTCAGTAAACTTATATGTGTATGAATTTTGAATGAATGGAGAAATGTAAGCTGTCTATCTCACTAATACATTCAAGACATGGGCTGAAAAGTCTTGGGCCTAGCACATAGATGGCACTAGTCTTATTGTATTTACCACTTTTTCAGATAGTACCAACCTTCAAAAGAATGTTGCTGGAATTTTATGATATTCTACTCATAATTGTCTGAGTTATTGTGCTCAAAGTGACACTAATTTTGATATATTCAAAACAATGGATCAAAAACAACTTCGTGTTTCAATTTCA
This sequence comes from Leptinotarsa lineolata, assembly GCA_015342045.1. Classification (NCBI taxonomy): domain Eukaryota; kingdom Metazoa; phylum Arthropoda; class Insecta; order Coleoptera; family Chrysomelidae; genus Leptinotarsa; species Leptinotarsa lineolata. The sequence continues at coordinate 9,353 of WOGR01003337.1, forward strand.
CACTGCTTCTTGATGGGAAAAATACCGTTCAAAGAAAGCAATGACTTGAAGAGTGTTATAAGAACTTCGTCCATCAAAAACAACAATTGAACGTTGGTTTGCTGACTTCAAACGTTGTCGTAGAGACACCGATGATACAGAACGCAGTGGACATGAGGAAGTAATACCAGGAAAAATTTACGAAATCGTTTTGAATGAACGAAAAGTGGAGTTGCGTGAGCTAGATGACATTGTGAAGATACCAAAAGAACGTGTTGGCATTATATTGCATGAGCATTTGACTATGTGAAAGCTTTGTTCAAAGAAAACTGAAATTGGTTGATCCGTTCTCGGCAAAAAGAAAATTAATTATAACAAAATGCAAAATTTTATGGAACCGCTACCACTGACTCAATAACGGTATGTTTATGTCTCTTTTTCACACGAAGTTTTTTGCTTTAGCTGAAAGTGAGACAAGGACACACAGTTGCTTCTTAGCGTCAGTTACAATTGAATGGTGAAAACATTTATCAGAATTAGTCATTCCTGATTTTAAACTGAATGTCAAGTGGTGTCAGTTTCACTGACAGTCATACAAATCGTAATAGTGTTCACTTTACAAGAAAGAACTAAAATTATTTTTTATGGTGCTGAAGATAGGTGATAGATATGCTCGTAAGACAGCCCGGGTTTTTAATGAAAGGCATGCTGGCCAAAATGTCAGTCACCGATATGTTCTAGACCTTGTTCAAAAATTTGAAGAGACCGGGTCTGTGTGCAACAAAGCAGTAGAGCAGCCGAGAGTTCTTACGGAAGCCGCACAGATTGAGATTTTAGGCCAATTCGTCAATTCAATTTCGAAAGTCGCTAAGTTAGTAAATATTTCAGTTGGTTCTATAACAAAGTTTTAAAACTAAACAAGTTCTTTCCTCACAAAATGAGTATTCTTTAGCAACTCAGTGAGGACGACTATGATAGGAGAATTGAATTTTGTGAAATAATGACTGCGAGAATCGAAAATGACCCGAATTTAATGAAAAATATTTGCTTCAGTGATGAATCAACTTTTTTCCTTAATGGCTTTGTGAATAAGCATAATTGTAGATACTGGGATAATGAAAATCCACACTTGTTTCGAGAGGATCATACGCAATATCCACAAAAAATAAACGTCTGGGCTGGAATTCTGTGAAACGAAATAATTGGCCCTATTTTTATTGAAGAAAATTTAACTGGTCAATTGTATTTAAACTTATTGAAAACTGTAATCGATCCACTCATAACACAGTCAATTTCAACAAAAAAACGCAGTTTTCCTCTCAGGCCCAGGACTTTTAAGCCCTTGTTATGCATTTCACAGGTTTTTTGCTGAAAAGAAAAATAGCGAACAACTATCAAACGTACTGTGTACTTGAAGACTTGAAAAGGTAGTTTGAAGTGATGAAAATAATTTCTGATTGTGTTGGAACCTATGGGATGAATTTCTTATTCATAAATTGCAAAATGACTCTTTCTCAGAAGATGAGATTGCACAAGACAATGCTTTTAATCGTTTTGTTTCCGAATCTGGACACAAAGGCAAAGACAGCTGGAAACTGATCAGTTTTGAAAGAAATGATTCTAAATCTTATGCATTCTTTCAGCCAATGGTAGCTGAGGAGTATAATGACTACTTCCCTTTGGTATAAGTCAATTATTAGAAATGATTCAATATCACGTTACCGATTTCTTTGATTCTGATAAGAATTCAAAACGCTATTGTTTTCCTAGCCGTTCACCAATGAGGAAATATATAGTACGTAAAAGCCAAATGGAATAAATTCATTATTTCGGCTACTGTACATATTTTAAAAAAAATTCCGAAACACCTCAATTTTGGATTATAATTTGACAATTTTTAACGTAAAAATGCCACCTCTAACTTAACCCTTTCGAATGACAGCTACAATCCACAATTTCTTTTCAAAAATATTATCGCTTTCAAGTTTATTGCAACAATCAAAATAAAATAAATTAAAATCATGTGGTTACCGAAATTCGATAAAGTACACTCAAAAACTAAATTGTAATGCAAAACGTAATGAATTGTAGAATACAAAAAAGAACTATGGATTTTAACGAAGTAGATGTTCAAAATGTTCAGCGGGAACGTCTTGGCAACATCCTAATTTCAAATAAAACTGTCTTCTAACATATCAGGCGTGACTGACCTAATCGCTAGCGTTATTCGTTCTTTTAAGTCATTCAAATATGAACATTTTGGGTTGAACACATTGCTCTTTACATATCACCATAAAAAGAAGTCTAATGATTGAGAAATGTGGTGTCGAGGTACTGTCGGACATCAACTTGGTAATGTGGTGGTGCTCCATCCTGCTGAAACCATATGGTATTCACTGGACCTTGAGGGTTTCCTGGATCATGATACAATTTGCTAGACTTGTAATGATATCATTTCGAAGTAGTGTCAAATAATTATCGCAATTCAAGTTGCCATCAATGAAAAAGGGACCAATGATATCGTTTCCTACAATCCCTGCCCAAACATTAACCCTTTGAGGGTATTGCGTGTGTTCTTCTCTCATCCAGTGGGGATTTTCCATTGACTAGTAGCGGCAATTTTGCAGATTAGCATGACCGTTAAGAGAAAAGTACACTCATCAGAAAACATAACGTTTTCTAATTGGATGATATCGTTATCCAACATGTCCATCATTTGCTCACAAAATAAGTTCTATCTGAGTAGGTATCATTTCATAGGAATGCATTTTATTTTATTTTATTATGTTTACTATCGATGTATGGCTAACACTGAATTTAGTGAATGCCTGTCAGTTCTGAAATAACTGAATAACAGCGATATTTGAGATTTTCTTGATCTGGTCTGTTAATTCAGGCCGCTCACAGTCATTTGTTTGAATTGGATAATACCAACTGATTTTATTCATTGAATACGAATGCATTAACCAAATTTCATCAATTAATTTTGCAGGCTGTTGCAGCTACTTCCGCAATGAGTGATAGGATTTGCATTCACTCAAATGGACAAAAGCAAACATTTGTTTCAGAGGAAGACTTGATATCATGTTGCGGTTTTCTTTGTGGTTTCGGATGTGAAGGAGGATATCCTATACAGGCTTGGAACTATTGGCATCAACACGGTCTTGTTTCCGGAGGTCCTTATAACTCGACGACGGTAAGATACAAAACGAATATTTATGAGAAAGTGTCCTGAAACATTTTGTTCATTGCATCTTTTGTGATTGACTTGCAAACAACTGGACAAAGTAGTGGATGGAGTCATTTCTAATAACGAAAACACTGATTCGTTACTTGAATGAAATTACACTATCCATATTCAAAAAACACTTCATTTTGAGATTTTTACTAAACAGTTCGATGAAAACGCAACACGTGTTTTGCTATACAATAGCTTCTTCAGGCGTGCCTTTACTAACTAAAATCTACGTATTCAATGCTTTATATATATTTTTACGATCTGAAGTAACTAAATTTCAAGAACTCGAGTTTTCATCTAGCCCAGTGGTTCCTAAACTTTTCAATGCCACTACCCCTATGAACAACTATGGGAATTGAGTTTACCCCTAGCTAATTTAAAATAATTCAACCACACAAATTCGAACAAGAATATCTTTATTAGGTAAGAAATTGCACGTTTAGGTAACTAGTAATATATAAATCTCGGACTTAACTAGTGTGACGGTTGATATTGCTTTGTATTCGCAAGTTCAACAATATTAGGTTCGGTTTCACTCAATGCGCATCTCATGTCATGCTCCACATTTTCAAAATATTAGTACCATCAAGGAAAGCAAAATTCAGCACTGTAGCATAATTGAACTTCTTTTTAATTTCTGATATGATTCGATCAATTACCAATCATTAGAAAATGATAATGTTGATAACGTTGGTCACACATCTAAAAAAATTATTCTAAAATCGTTCGTTCCGTTAACCAGCTGACGAACGTCAACCCTCAGAAGTTGAAACTTGTGCGAGCGATGGATTAACGAGGCCTTACCTTTTAACGTGCGATTATCCAGCACGGTGGCCCGGCGGGGAATCGAACCCCAGTCTTCCGCTTGAAAGGCGGATGTGCTAACCTCTACACTACCGAGACCACTCATCGATTTGTTTTTTACGTTTCGGAATTCGCTTGTTTTGCGAAAAAGCCTCAACACCAGATATTTCAGTAAAATCTCTAGCCTCTTTTATCCAAAATTTCATTGACTTCGTCTAATTTTTTGCAAAGTTTCGAGCAGACCATCCGTCGAACTGATGTTCGACGAAACGGGCTAGGATAATATCTCTTCATTGATTGATTTCGCGAAATAGTTATGATCCATCCAACTAGTTGGATAAAGAATGAATTTGAAATGCTTCATAGCAGTTAAAAGATAACCGGCCTCGTACTTAGCTTCTAGAGCATGAGAAGCATGCTTAACTTCTTCTAAGGCTTCCGCTACTTCTGGAAAATTATTTAATAGGGCATTCACAGCAACATATTTCGCCGATCATCCCGCCTGACCACTACCTTTTAGATCTATTTCAACATATTTTTTCATAATATCCCACCTAGTAGTGGAGCCAACAAAAAAGCAAGGTACTTTTTAAATCATCCCGAAAAGATTGATAGCTGTCTAGCATGATGGGGCAGAATGAACACCTACAAGATTCAAGGAGTGAACCAAGTACAGTACGAACTCGGCTAGCTCATTACTTTCTGCAATCATGGCTGGTGCTCCTTAACAGAAACCGACCATATTAGACCCATTATCATAAGATTGATCACGAGATTTTCCAATATCTGAATCAACAGCCAATTCTTCTGAAATCTGTTGATAAATATACTCTCCTGTCATTCCAGCAACTTCTATGGAATGCATGTTTTTTATTTCACATGCATCGCCAGTTCTTTATACATATCGAATCACCTGGCTTTTTTGATGTAATTTGAAATGCTATTTCTAACTGTTTTTGCCATTATGTCAATAATGCCAAAGTGTTCTATTTGAAACTTATTTGGCGAGCAGGGAAATTAAGTTTGAGAAGTTACCTTGGCTAGGCTGAAGACATTTGAACTTGTTTGGCGGGCAGGTATATTAAGTTTGAGAAGTTACCTTGATTAGGCTGAGGAAATTGTGTGATGAGATCGCTAGGAGTTTCGTGAGACCCGCTGAAAGAAAGACAGTTTGTGGATAGATAAAATGATACAGCATTCATAACAATACGCAGGATCTGTCTGCATTTTTTTTCTCTGGGTGAATGCCTACTGTAGGCAATCTTAAGTAAATGATGACTCGAAGTGTGAATTTGGCCTCCCTCTGAACTTGCCGCCCGGGATATAGGCCCCGGCTTGCCCCTCCTAGATCCGAGCCTGGTGAATAACAATCACCTGTTGGATATATTAGAGCCTTACTATTAGCTAAGTAGAAACAGCAAGAGGGAACTCTCTTATCTTGAGACATGAAATTACTCTTTTGTTTTGACCAAGTATACCCAATCTCTTGTCTTGTCGAGAGGTGATTTTTCAAAGGAAAATTCTCCTCTTGTTTCATTCGAATTAAGAAAGGAGATTAAAAAAATTATAATCTCTTAATTTGACGGCAACACTAGCAATAATTAGTAGAGGTGTTCTTCAAATGAATGTAATTGACTTGTAACAAGTTAGTTTATTGTAGAAATCTACTGTTATTTTATCAAATGTTTCAGGGTTGCAGAGCTTACTCGATGGCGTCATGCGAACACCATACAACCGGAAGCAAACCGCCATGTCCTAAAGCTGTGTATCCAACACCAAAATGCCTTAGACAATGTGATGCGCATTCTTCACTCTCCTATGCCTCTGACAAATCATATGGACAAAGTGCTTATCGCGTTAGTTCCAAAGAACAACAAATACAATTGGAAATCTTGAAAAACGGTCCGGTTGAAGCTTCATTCACTGTATACGCAGATTTCACCTCTTACAAGAGTGGTATGTATTTATTCGAAAATTTTCATTGTACGAATGAAAAAACTGTTAGTTCCAATTACTCCAGAAGTCTCTCATATGATAGGTATTTAAAGGGGGTTGTCCCAGAATGTATTTAGTTTTTAACATAATCTCCGCGCAGCTCTATTACACTTTTTCTAGCGACGTTCAATAAGTTGGATACCGTTTTCATGATGAGAACTGTCTTGCTCCTTGAAATAGCTTTCAACTGCCAAGACATCATTTCTTCATCGTTCGAAAATCTATGACCTCTGAGACCATTGAGGAACAGAGAATAATCCTAACAATTCAATAATTTTGGTAATTGCGATAATGGATTTTTGAACTAGTGCATTTGTCCTAATGAGAAAACATTTTTTTAGTCAAATGCGGTTGTTTTGGCTTGATTTGTTCGATCAAATGCTGCAATAAGTTCGCATAATACTCGTCGTTGGCAGTTTCAGCTTTTTTAAGGTACTCAATGAAAGTTATGCCACGCGCATCCCCAAAAAACGATGCCATGACCTTGCCTGCAGATGAAACGGTCTTCGCCTTCTTTGGAGCCGGTTCTCTCTTTTGAGTCAACTGTTTTGATTGTTTTTTGTCTCGGATGTAAAGTGATGGACTCATGTTTCATCCATGGTTATGAATCGACGCAAGAATCCTGCTTTGTTGTTGTGAAACTTCAACAAACAC
>WOGR01003338.1:3670-16022 GCA_015342045.1 Leptinotarsa lineolata
AATTTGAATTACTTATTGTATAATGAAACATATGTATATAACTGTGAAGCCAATAACCCTGGCGGTTGAGGCTTAAATAAAAAAAAAAAATATAAGAATACTTGAATCCTTTAATTTTGGCAAATCTAAAAATTATGTGTGGTAATGTGTCAAAAAGACATTCCAATAAACATATTTCTTTCTTATTCATACGATAAAGACTTTCAAAACTCCGTACCTTGTGAGAATTTTGCTTTTTCATAAACTACACCTCACGATTTGATCTCCACAAACTTCATTCAAGAAACATCACATGTTTTGCTATAACAGTAGCTTTTTCATAGTACACGACATGTTTCGCTATAACAGTAGCATTTTCATAGTGAAAGATGTCGTGATGATTCGTAAATAAAGTTTGTGGAGATCAAATCGTAAAATGTAGTTTATGAAATTACTATGGACCTTCATCAAGTAACGGGAGAATCGATCACAAAAAAAAAATAGGAATTTTGCATAGATTGAAAAAATATGCGTTCAAAAACTTTATAAAAACAAATTCGTTTAGTTTTTCTTGAGTATTTTTTATGGCTAATCAATGCATATTATGAAATATCATGAATTAAAGTACCCAGCCATGTCTGTCTCTTTGAATGTGATACTCTCATTGCATGAATCACTATTTCCCCAAATACGTTTGTGTTATTTTGTGATTTACCAGTATCAATTTTCAAAAAGATTTATTTTTATAATGATGAGAGCTTCTCTTATCTGAAGATGTACCTATATGAATGAGTATCATATTTTGAATTTTCTCATTTCCCTAGATTGCTTTATGTTCACGCTGGAAGAGAGAATCTGTGTAATTTGTTTTAGAATTTCTGTTGGGTTCTTCATAGTTGAAAATTTGCCATTTGGCATGGTATTTCATTGATACATCCATTTTGTGATTTTTTCAATGCAGAGTTAACAATTCATTTCCTATTTTGATTTTTAGTTGCAACATTTTATTGCAAGTACACTAAACAAAAGTAACTAACTGTGAGTATATAATACAAAATTGTGTGAACCTTTCTACAAAAATGATAAGACAAATAGCAACCTTATAACCCTAAAAGAGAGCACAAAATAGCTGACAAACGATCAGAGAGAGAGATGGCATAAATGCATACACAAATTGCGAAATTTGATTGTCGTGTCACTTTGACATGTTGGTCTCCAGTTATATGATGTAGTTTCTATCTATAAGGGGTTCTACAAAAACCACGACACGTGTTTCGCTATACAATATTTTTCTCAAGCGTTGATACTGAGTTACTACTAAATAACAACTATTTTATGCTTTAATCTATTTCCTAATTTCTACCTGAATCTACCTGAAACACATTTACCTGGAAATGAACAGATTCAATAATGGCAAAATATTCAGTTCAGTTTCATGATTCATGAGATATTTAGAGTTTTGAAATTTGTTCATTTCCATACTCTCAAACATGTTGAGTTTTAAACTTCTCGTCTGGAAATGGAGAAGCTTGAATTCATGATTGAACTCATGTTCCTTTGTGATTCAATGAGTGGCATGTGTGGAGTTCATTTTTCCATTCTGGAAACTATTTCTGTGTTCCTTCATGTGGGCTTTGAACGTTCTTCAAGTTTTATCTATATAAAACATCCGACATGACCCACGTGATGATTTATGCACTCCCAATTTTTCTGAAACTGGAGTTCTATCTTTGTTAATCTTAATGTGTATGCCTAAGTTGTTGTTGGTCTTGAAAGCAATATTTACACCTTTGCTGTGCAGATAGTTTTAAATATTTGTAGTGGGTTGGCCTTCGAATTGAGTTTACTTCCTTCAAAGCTTGTCTGTATGACGTTTTCGATAAAAGAGAATCGAAATTATTATTGACCGTTATTTGTTTCATTATATTCAGTTCTTTTTTGGAATTCGCATCTGAGGAAGGAATATTTATCAGTCTGTGGATCATACTGTTGATTACTGCTACTTTGTGTTAATATGGGTGAGTGGACGAATTATGAATGATGAAATCTGTATGTGCTGGTTTACGATAAATTGAAAAATCATGTTTAAAGTTAACTTTGTCGAGTTCAAAAAATTTATGGAGTCATCCTTTTCCATCTTCATGGAAAATGTGATGGAAGAGTGGAGAGAATTGATAAAATTCAAGAACTTAGTCAATTTCCTGTTTGTTCCGGTGAAACATACCAGAAAATCATCTACATATCTATACCAATACAAGAAACTCACTTACAGTGGGTTATTGTGTATTTTTCGCTTCAATTCGTCCATGAAAATTTCAAATAACATTGACAACACACTACATTAGAATTGAATAGGGAGGTGTGAAAGAATGGTATACTTAAAGACTTTTAAATACATTTGAAGATATTTTTACTCCAGCATGAAAACATACACTCAAGTCATATTTTGATGAATGTAAGTCATCAAATCTCAGATCCACTAACTCCCATGCCGCGCTACTCATAGCGGAATCCAAATCCACTGCTTCGAGCCAATCTTCGGTAGCGTAATACATCTACATATTTGTAGGAGAAGAAGGAATTCGGAAAATACACAAATCGAATTCATTAGTTCGAAAGTTATAAGATGAAAGAAAAAAAATCACTTCGCTGAAATTCGACCATGTTTGAAGCGAGAGAGTTATTACATATCTCATATGAATATACCACATTTTTACTATTCACAAAGAGATCAAAGTTATACTTGGTACCTTTGCAATATAATATTGAATTTTATCAACGAGCTAGCGTTGTCACTAAAATAATTATTCGGAGAACTCTGGTCCATATATGTGAAAATCAATTTGGCTTTGAATAAATTCACTTCGCGAAAAATATCTTCTGTGAATTGCTCTGTGAAGCTTTTTGGAAGCCATGATTTGAAAGAAGTATCACTTTCCTTCTTCAATTAAACTTCTTGAATGGATTTATTATATAGTGTAGAAAGCATAGACATTTTTCAATGTTATGTCCTTTATTGATAACCAATGATGTTTTGGGTCTTTGTTCTGCAATTTCACTTTGTTCAAAAATCGCAAAATCAATCTTTCCAATGTCGAATCTCATGTTATCTGTTTTCAAAAACCTGTGAAATTTCGGTTTACGAATATAAACTACGATGATGACGACAACGTTCACTGCTTGAATTGGTAGATACTTGTTGCTGCCACCTTGGAACTCAACAAATACCCATTATCTATTAGAACACTATAGGTTATCTGAACTGACTGTGAAAGCATGAAACTCCGAGCTTATATTATCAGGTAGGGGAGATATTGGAAGTTACATCTTCTATTCTATACACTAAAGGTCAAATGTTGTGGTCCAAATTCAAGATCATATGACATTCTCATAGTTCAAGGTCACTTAGGGTCGAGTGGTGGGGGAAGATTCAGAACCTTCGTTAGCATTCTACTAACTAAACAAGCCTATAGAAAAGGAAGTTTATAATAACCATTTTGTGCTTTGAACTATGTCGTGAGCTGTCTGGAATATATCAGAAAGTGCTGGTATTTTTCCTTCAGACATCAAATCCTCTATTCCATTTATCTATTTAGGAGAAACGTTATAGTCTTTGGCCCTTCAAAGATTCATTGATGATCGAAAAATACTTCTGATGGGTTTATTGTTGCAATTTATAGATCGAAATTTGGTGTTTATTAATTTGGTGAATTTCTCTCATTCATAAACCAATGAATTGAGAGAAAAAAAAAAAACAATAATTCTCAGTATATATAGAAATCATAGTAATTGGCCTTCATCCTTTGATCAATGTCACCAACTATTACATTCATTGGCCGTGATTTCATCAATTAGATAACAAAACTTACGAAAATTGTAAATTTCCAAGATTTTTTTGCGTTTTAAACAAGTTCGATATGAAAAAAATTTGTTAGCCGTCACGGGACGCCTGTCAGATGTGAAACATCAATGATGATATTCTGTGACCCCTGTGATGATTGTTGGGTACTGAAATATTTATAAAGAATATGTTATGGAAATTTAATTGAAAAAATGTTGCTTCAATATACTAGTAAAGTCAAGAATCGTAGCTAGTTATACTTTTCATAGGAATGAAACTGAAATTGATTATTGATTGATTTAAAAATATTATATGCTATGAAAATTGTGAAAAATTCAGTCTAGCAAGAGAGTATATTTCACATTTACTGACCCTTGAGAGAAACCAAATATACGCGGGCTAAATGCATAGATAAATGCACACTTCAATTATAAAATATTAAAATATCATCAACTTACTGAAGACTTGGTAGTGTGATTTTGCATTCTGTGAAGGAGGATGCTCACTTTCACTTTCTGAATTATCACTGTCAGACATATTTCATTTTCAATTATTTCAAAAAGTGATTCATTCAGTATACTATAGTGAATACAAGTGTATATACTATATGTATTCGAGGTCAGTGCAGCGTAACGCTGAACCAGTGAGGAGAAAATCGCACAGTTGCTTGCGCATGCTGACCCGTCACCACGGCATGGGTTGCCATGCCAGAAATCAGTTTTACGTGCGACTATAGATGTTTTACATTCAAAATGTTACAGTTCAGTCTATGCATATTATGTTTTTGTATACAAATTATCTAGTAAAGTTCTCACATCTGACTCCTGATTTGGCAAAAGTGATATTTCTTGTATAAGTTAAACATGTTCCTGAATTCAAATTGATTTCAACGATAACCATAATTCATTATATCAGGTTGTTCGGTTCACTATTTGGATTTTCAAATTCCAATTTTCTCGTGATATTGTAGAGTTTACTTTCGTCTGTCGATGGAAGCAGTATACGATGTGATGATATTTTGATTTTGGTCTCATCAGGATTCGTGTTATCAAAATCAACCTTTTCAGTTTTTGCGTGGAGAATTTGTGTTTTGGTGGTGATTAAGTTGAAATGAGATACATAGGATTTGTTACTATCGGACGTATCAAGAGAGCCATAGCTGTTATCTCTCTCATCTTGGGTATAATGTTCATTTTTTCTGTGGACAATGGCCATGATATTTCATTCGATGTTTTCTGTTGTATTATTTTTTCTGCCCACTTATTTTTTGCAAATTTTTCGATTTTCATTCGAAGGAACATTCTTTTTGGTAATTTTTACCTTCTCTTCCTCTCTTTTTTTCTTTTTGCGGCTTATTGGTATAGTGCAAATGTTAGTCTATAGTACTGGTAACTTCATCTTTTTGAATAACGTATGTCTTCTGTAGTACTCGCTATAATATATTCATTGGAATTATTTGTAGTCAATCCATTATCAATATCTATGATTTCAAAAAGATTATTTTTATTGATTTCCATAGAATCAACCACAGCAATTTCATTGTTTCATTGGCAATTCAATGTAAACAGGTTCAATTCAATGCTAAAAAAATCCAAGCATCGGTTTCCTCCAAAGAGATGAATGTTTCCAAACCAGATATAATGATGTCAGGACAGAGAATTCCGCTTTCTGCTTTGATAAGTTTTTTGGGGGTTGAAATGGATACCAATATATCTTGGCCCAATTGTGTTCCTGGAATTGCATAGGCTGCTTCTCAAAAGCTTGGAACACTTTTCCGAACCAGCAAACTGCACACACGTCAGCAACTTATGATGCTTTATCAAGCTCAGACCGGACCTTATTTGGAGTATTGTTCTCATGTATGGAGCTCCTCCCCTGAACACACCCTGAAGCTGTGGATTCGATCTATAAAATTGACTGATTGAAGACACGAACACTTGCAACCTTGATAGTTTGGAACATGGAAGAAAGGTTGGAGATTTGTCTCTCTTCTATAAATACTTCCACGGGAAGTGTTCAAGTGACTTGGCACATTTGATTACATTAAGAGCGGTACATATCAAAAATATGCGACGGACTGTGCTGCTAATCATTTTGAAGTTCAATTCAGTACACCCCGAACTTCACTATTCAAGAACTGTTTCATTTGGAGAACTGCGTTCACGTAGAATAAACTTCTTGAGAACGTTTTCCCGAATAGATTTAATTTCCAGTGATTCAAATTTGATGTGAATCGCCATTTTCGCACAAGCACTGATTTTAGAGCGCCTTGAGGTTTTTCCTGTGGTGCTTGTGTTCCTTTCAGAAACAAAATGTCATCTTTTCCTATGACAATAGGTACACTCAAGATATCCACATCGGGCATATCATCAAGAGTATCTGAGAAATTCAGATCATTTGAATCATAATTTTGATATCCCATCACATTTCTTCACAACCGTTTTATTTTCTGAATGTTGAGACGTCTGCAGATTTTGTTTCCAAATTTTCGTAGAAATCTCTTTTGTTTTGTGTTCTGATATACTTTTCATAATTGATATAAAATTCGACCTTCATCCCTGTCAACTTGTACATCTATGTGTGGCAAGGAATTATTTTCTGTTCAAACTTATAGAATTTCATAACGTTTTCATCGTTGAATTGGAGGAAGTTGTTTTATTCTGTTCTCTTCTCACTTAAACACTTACTGAAATTTATTGAATTGTGATTACACGGATACAATTGGCGTGCTTCAAAACTATCAATTATCATTTTTGGGTGAACCGACTTTGAAATTACGACTATCAGCAATCCTGAAAACTCTTCTTTGGCTAGTTCCTGTCAGACTACCTCTACGCCATTCTATGATCCCCTTTCTTCAATCATCTTTTAGTAGCTTAAATATTGATACATCGGCTGACTGTAGTATAAGAGTTGCATCTGGATAAAGGGCATCAAGAATAACCCCGAGATTTATACAAAGGTCACTCACTGTGTGTTTCATGGCTATCGACGAAGAGTACTTGTATTATTGGAAACTGGTTGCCTTTTATTACCAGATATGGGTTAGAACTCTTGGCCACATATTCGTGGAATATTTTTCCGGTTTTCAGTCACCCCGTATCGCTTGTGGTACATGTAAACGCGTCACCTAGCTCCTTGCGGAGCCTTTCACCTGGATATATGATTAGAGGATGTGTATAATTTCCGGAAGCATTGAAAGTAAATAATACAGTAAGAGTTGTCTTCAGTCTCCCCAAGTCTACCTCATATGAACCGCATGTGGACATATTTGATAGTTTGTCTCATAGGCATTGAGTAGTCTTTTGTGGATGTTCAAGTAATTCATCATCTAGAAATTGAATATATCTTTTTCTCCGGGGGAATTCGTTGCTTTTGCAATATCTGTTTCATTTAACCAGCATGTTCTGTTCGTAAGCAGTCAGCATTGGTGAAAGATCATGAGATGTTCCGCTAAACTTTTCTGAGAGTCTAAATTGAAACGTTGCTCTCGGAATCTTTTATTTTCTACATGCTTCTCGTTTCACCATTTCATTATTGACTTCTTCAGTGGATTTCATCGAAATTTTTTCAAAATACTCCTTCATATTCTCTTGATTCTGAAACTTGATGAATAGTCATCGGCCACCTTGTCTGACAATTACTAGGCGGGAGCCAACAACTGAATACAATCATTGAATGAACACTCTCATTGAGAAGCTTTTTCAATCGAGATATGTATCTTCATATAAATTTCAAGAATCAAACAAAAGTTACAGTTGTAGAACTCTAAGATCAATCATTATGTAACGCATTTCTTAAAGACAGTATTGATTGGCCCTTCAAAATTTCCGCTTGAACATATCGTTCAAAGCTATTTACTAACAATAATCATATTGTTAGTATGTATATACCACTATATACAATAATATTTTATAAATATATTCTCATATGAATAATGAACCAAAAAAGTAATAACTTACCTGTTTCAAATAGAATGCTTTGAAACAACACCTATGTATGCACATTGTTTTTGTACTCACCATTACAGGTCAACTGAAGGGTGCCGTTTGGCGGGAAATTTATATAATGCTAGAGCACACTTCACATTATGGAAAAGTTAATGAAAATTCACTAGATATTCAGGTAAACTATATTGAACACATAAGAAATCAAAAAGGGCGATAACTGTCGGAAGGCCAACATCTCAATTATTTACCATACTTCTGATCACTAAGATGTCTGAGAATGGCAACTCCTTGCTGTTTTCAATTTCATATCTGAACTGAATACTCTGAGATCCCTCGTTGAAGCTGAAACAAATTCTATCACCTTGGAATTATTTGTATCAAAAATCTCAAATATAGTCCCATTATGAGGTCAACGCAACAGGGTCATTTTCAGTTTACGCATCGCAGCAAGGTAGATCACTTCGACCGTTGCCGCATCGCCTTTGATAATGTCTGCCGCAGTAGGAGACGAAACGTCAAGTATAAAAACTTGTAGATCACGACTTATGAACTTGGATACATAGGACAATTTGTTCGCAAATATATCATCTACATATCGGATCTAAGTCCGTGGAGAGTAATATAACTCCTCATTAGCTTCCAATTTGAATATGCTCATGAACAGATGAGTTTTAAAGGGGGACAGCGAGTTCCCCATTGCCGTGCTTTCATGCTTTCTGTAGAAACAGTTGTTGAACTGGAAGAAAATCTGTTTCATTCAGGTTTTTGTATGTAATTTTCGATTACTTCTTTACTGATACCATTGACTTTCAGAAGATTCATCAAATATTTCATAGTTTTTGGTAAAAGGACACTTTGAAATAACAAAGATATATCAAAGGTAGATTAAATCTCTACAGCTCGCAACTTTCCTACCTCAACGTTCTCTATGAATTCATGTGAATTATCAATGAATTTTATCAGTTCGAATTTCCATTTTCCAATGTTGTACAAAATGGTTCGAAATCCCTGAAATAACCAATATAATTGAAAATTGAAAAATAGCTGGAAGAAAGCAAATAGATCAAGCAAAAAACCTGAAATGAAATTATAGTCAAATAAAATACAAGTAAAAAAATTGAAGAATTCGAACGAAAAAGAAATTGATGCAATTGAAAATTGAGCGATTTTGAGTCACGTTACTTCACGACGTTTCGATTCTTAGTATCCACAATCGTCGTCGGGTGATGACCCGAAAATGATTGTGGATACTAACAGTCGGTAATTCAATACCAAGGAACAGTTCTCAATCAAATCATCAAATATTTCATATTGATCTGATTTGTTCAATATCACAACCTCATTGCCTTTTTTTACAGATAAAAAATATTTTTTTTTCAATCTTTTAATGAAATTGAGAAGAATGAGTAGTTACCAATTTCAGATGTCTCGGTGACTAGAAGTGACCAGAGACTAGAATTTGATGTCAATGAGAAGAATACCAGTACGTTTTTCAGATGGCAGGTTTGAATAGATTAAAATATTCCTGTCCATAGGGTTCTAATGTTCCCCTTGACTGAAAACGAAAAGAAAATGGTATTAGGGACATAGCTGAAAGCAACGGGTATTTTTCAAATGTAGTTATAATTCGAAGAAAATGTTCGTGGTTCTACGAATTTTCAAAAAGACGTATTCAGAATGCATTGTCTTTTCGTATGAACGAATATACACTAACGAATAAAATTGAATTTTGAAAAAGTTGAACGTGAAAGTTGTCTTCGAAACTTCTTGCTCACTTCAAAAAATGTTAGGTTGTAACGCCGAAGACAAGATTATGATGACCGGAAAAATCTTCTGTCGCTCAATAGGCCTTGGAGAACGACCATAGAATCAATGAAAACCATCCGAAATTGTTGAGATCGGTACATGAAACCCCATTATTTACTTTTTTATGTATCATTCTGTTCAAATCAGCAGGAAATTTCAAGAGAAAATTTTTCGTGACTTCATAGCCGAAATCTTTGATGGGTGTCAGAAAGTGAAAGTGTACTCTGTTGAATAGAAATAGAGATCGATTTCGAATGAAGCAACTGATTCACATCTCTAGAAAAGTATTGCGGTTCTGGTGTTTGGAAAAAGTGCTTGTTTCGGGTCGGAATTTATATCAATGTTGATGTCGTCAACATCAACTCGTATATTCTTATTGATCTGTGTTTTGAGTAGATAATCTTGCCTTTTATTTGAAATAATACTGAATAGGTGAATATTTCACCATACTGCAATAACTCAATACATTGCCGCGAACCATTGTTTCTGTGTCTGAAAATAATGCCACCTTCAATTTTTTTTCAATAATATCACCTTCATTTTTTTTTCAATAATGCCACCTTCAATTTTGATTCAAATACTGTATTGGATATTTTTCCACTCAATTTTGTAGCCATTCGTATCTTGCATTCAACCATGCATTCCACTTGATATATTATCAACCGTTTCGGCCCACGACAACCATCATCTTGGTTCGACTATTGGTATACCGATGAAATAAATTACATACCTTGATTGATTCGGACTTTCATGTGTTGAAAGCACCTATATCTCATCATAAAAGAAAGCCTCCGATGAATCCATCGTAAGTTATTATTCTCTGCTTTATCAATAGCATTTTAATTGATCAATAATGTTACATAATATTGTCGTGGTGAAATAGAAAAGGTTATGTAGGGAAATATATGAAATATGTTACTTTTGAATGAAAGGTCTTGTAAATCATGTTTACCTCGAAATCGATTTGTTACATTTTCAATGAATCATGGCTGAAAAAACGTTCCATATAACCATCGGACGAAAGATACTCAAATTGTATTGATATGTAGAGAAATCAAATGATACAATGTTTTTTATGACTTTTTGGTTCATCAGAAAAAATGATGCAAATATCACCTAGTCTAGCACAAAACCTACTCAACCAAGATTGTCATGAAACGAAATATATAATGATAGTATGCCAAAATTCTTATAAAAAACTATTCATTTCTACCAACTAACTACACTGTAGTTTCTGGTAAATGCCTCACGGGCAAGAACTACTTCTCCGGCTGATATCACGCTGGATATTGAATTATATCTCACAGATATTTATGCGAGATACTTCGCAGAGGTTAGTCTTACAGATGTTTCTCGTTCATCCAGCAGCAGAAATATGCTGAAATTATTCGAGTAGATCATCTCCATACCTCTCATCAGTGCAGGAAAGATCTGACCCAAACAGCAAAGTGCCTGAGACTCGATTAATTTCAATGCGGCTCAATTGCATGTATGAAACTCCGTCTGAGAGATAGATTCTTAACTAGTAACAGCTCTATCTCGTGAACAAAGACCCAAGCGGGAAAGAAACATTCCATGTACCAATACTCCGAAAGAGAAATTTTATATCAAAAATATGATAGAACTGATCGATACTTGATGAAAATTCATTATAACGTATTGAAAAAACACACTTCAATGTGAATATGAATCATAGCATTGAATGCTGCTACTTTATGTTGATATGGATGTATATTGAATACCCAAAATTTATCTATACATCTATATACACATTAGGTAGTAGCACTCAATAGTATGATTCACAGACTATTGAATATTCCACTTTCTGAAAGTAATTTTCGAATAGAACTCATTTTCATGAAACATATTGACTCAATTATTTCTAAAAAATTGCAGAAACGAGCTCTGAACCAGGTTTATCCAGTTTCAAAGGATAATACTGAATATTATGTAACTTCAACTTACTCTGGTAATCCTACTAGTAATATCGCTCTTTTATTAAAAAAAAAGAATTAGACGTAGCCTACAGAACAAATAATAATTTGAGTAAATTCATTGAACACAATGAAGATAAAACTCCAGTGTTGGATAGATCGTGAGTAAACAAGATAATTGTGATTCTTGCCCAAAATTTTATATCGGAAAAGCCGTAAAAACTTTTTTACAGAAAAATACTGTTTTTCGGGGTATATAACTTTCCAAAATCTGAAAAATAAACAAAAAACCACTACGAAGTATTGAATCCTCTACAAAAAAATGTCTTTCAAAGAATAGGTATAGAAGAAGTTTCTTGAATAGAAAGACCAATTCAACATTTTTGAATCATTATTTGACAGAGGGGCACGAGTTCCATTACGATTATGAATTATTGCATTTGAACCTTTTGGAATGTTTAGAAATCAACAGGTATAAAAATTCGAGATTAAGGCTCAATGATCAAGTAGCTTTGAATTGATGAATTTGTTAATTAGGTTAGATCCTAAAACTAGGTGAAATAATAGCTCAGGCATAAATTGTATTCATTATTTTCCAGTATTGAAAGTTGTTCCTAGATGAGTGAATATTGAACGAAACTCATTTTTTGTGGAGAAAAATCAGTTTTTAATCGATCTTCTTCTTCTGAGTATTTTCACCTTCCACAGTCTGAAAAAATATAAAAATTATAATGGAGAACTTTATACAGGTGTAGAAAAGGCAAACTTTATAGTTCACCCCGATAAGTTACTGCGTAGAATCAAATTATTTTTCACGAAGAAAAATGTTTTATTTATCAGTA
>WOGR01003339.1:0-16021 GCA_015342045.1 Leptinotarsa lineolata
ATAAACGGAACAGAGAAATCTCAGATCAATTTTGAGCAAAGTTAAAAAATTGGAAACTGAGCTACATTTTTTCAGCATTTTTTGATATTACTGGTGAGGGTTCCTACAAACGGTACGAAACTTCAGAAAGTGATTCGTTAGTTCGTTACAAGAAAAACGTGCGCATGAACATATGTCCGGAGTTGATTCTTTTCTGGGATACAGGGCGGTGAAGTTAAAAAAAAAGATATTTATAAAATATCATAACTATCCTTTTAGCGATTTGATTGAAATTCACTACATTTATTTGAAGTAATAAGGCAATAAGACTTTAATTTATCCCCGACTAGATTGAAATTATTAGGTCCAGTGGAGTCTCGGTGGGCACCATAGCCAACAATATTGTGGAAAAAAAGTACGCCACTAAATTGTTGTAGTTTTATATTTTTTCCGATTAATCAACTGAAAATAAAACTTTTTTGTCGCTTGTGTTTTCTTCATATCTAGCTTCGTTTTGGAGAAAAAATAATAAAGCCACTTTGCATATCATGATCACCTGCTTTGGAGACCAGTTGACAGTGATAGTGTTGACATATCAGTGAAAGTCAGAGTAGTCAATTAGCAGTGATTACATGACGAGTAATTTTACTAACGTTTTCTCTACTGTTTTTTCAAACTTCAAACTTTTTTTCTTGAAACAAATCTTCATCTGAAATTTTGTATATTAGTCAGAAAACACATTGTATATTCGAAATGTAATTTCGCATGAGGTTTATATATTTAACATTCTTTTACGCGTTTTGATTTACTCATTACATACTTCCAAGATGAACGAATTGCTCTACTCACTTATACATAGGTTACACGTACACGTTGTTGATTGCTTAGCGAAATTAACTTTTCTTCAGTTTTCATTTGGAAATACAATTGCATTACATAAAAACACAATCGTGGCATTAAATAAAAACACGATATCTTAGATAAAGTTAATCGTACAGCTATCAAAACAGCTTTGAAAATATTTAATAATAACTAAAATAATACTGTTGAGCAGTTTCAATAATGCTCAGCTTGCTATTGAATCCGATGATATTAATACGAATTATCCACACGAGTTTCAGTAATACTCGCTTACCCCAAATGAATTTACCTACCTATCATGGTATATCTATTCAGTGGTTGTTGATCGTCCGAAAACCAAACGAATTGAGCTTCGAAATTCTGCCTCACCCACTATACTTTCCAGACCTTTCGCCAACCGACTACCATCAATTTCAAACAATTCGATAACTTTCTCACCAATAGAATTTTCGCCAATCAGAACCTGGCAAAAGCGGCCTTCATCGACTTCATCAAATCCCGAGTACAAAATTTTTATATTGATGAAATTATTTGACTTGTATTACATTGGCACAGGTGCACTAATTTCTAAACACGAGCAAAGACCTTGAAATCACCAATGTTTCTCAAAAACTCGCTAACATTTCACCCTTAATAACCATTTAAGTTACTGGTTTGAATCAAAATCATAATAAAAAACGATTTTCTGTCCAATGAAACTTCAAATAAAATATCAACAACTCTGCAAAAACAATATCTTGCGTTGTTTCACCTCAAAACACAGATTATCTACCATCTTCACGTTTGAATACATTAGAACCCAACATCCCAAGTAAATCAATATTGACAAATCCTTATTTTGATAAACCAGCCTTCATCGATCAATTGATTGTCGCCAACACGTTTCAGGACCTATTATTACATTTGAAACACAATATTTATACAACCCATCATTGCAGTGTTTCATTAAACTCTTAAGAATCGCAACTCGCGAAATTTTGGGAGTTATAGAGATATCAAAAAACTTTATTTTCATCTGATGGAGCAAATTAATGTGAGAATCACTTCTTACACACTGTATGTCAAAATACAGACGGCTGTTTTATAGCTACAATACCTTTCAAACAGTAATCATCTAAACTAGGTCAATCTAAAGCGATTTCTACTAATCTATTGTTTCTTGTTGAAAATGAACTTGAGAAAAATCTCAATTTGAGATCAAAGTATCATTAGTTTATTCATTAATAAATGTATGCAACTTGTTCATATGACTCTAGCTAAAAATCAAAGTGAAGATTCAGGGTTCTTTCTCTCGCTTATAGACAACTCAATTATGGCAAAACTAGGTGTAATATTTAACGGATCAACTAAGACAACTTCCGGTTTCCCTCTTAACGATGTCATGGTGGTTGAGCCCAACATTCAAGACAACGGAATAATAGACACTGCGCCTTTTATGATCAAGGCGATGTTCAATTCACTGAAATACTAACAGCTTCGTATATTGAACATATCTATATACAAAACTACTATATTGTCTACAAACAAAGCTAACAGGAATTGATGTCCCTAGGAGTTTTTAAAGACACGAAAAGAACTTTGGAGTTTTTGAACTTGATAAAAAATACAGCAAACCTAAAAGTGCCTAGATATTTTCAACAAAAATCGTAATGTGTTACTTGGTTCAAGGTGATTTGTTCCTACTCTGCTATATGTTAACTTCAATGAGGAGTGCTTGTTATTTTTAAGTATTGTTACATCCTTCTTCTAATATACAGGATGTTTATTGAACATGCAGCAAAAATTCAAAGGTCTATTTCTTGGACTATTTCAAGGATCTTTTGTCCTTCAATGATTTTTGATAGGGCACTTTGGTTCGATGATAAGGATCGAAAAAGAAATTCGACAATAACAATTTATTACCAAACATTGCATGTAATGGTTTTTAATCTACAAGAACTGTTGATGACTACCCCCTCGAATGCAAGAATCCAATCTTCTCCTCATTGACTCTCGAACTCTTTCAAAAACACCAGGATCGTTTCTGATTACGTTACACCCAGCAATTATCGGATTTCTCAAATCTTCCACTGGAGTAGTATAAACTAATGGTAGGTCCAGTGTAGTAGGCTATACTTTCATTTCGGCTACATTAGTAATTTTGAAATCACCAAAATTGTTATTTCCGAAACTCTTTTTCGCCCCGTATCTTCGAAACAAATCGCCCTATCAAAAATCAACGAGGGACAAAATATCCTCAAAATAGTCCAAGGAATAGTTCCTCAATTTTCCGCCGCATGTTTGATAAACACCCTGTATTTTTTTTATTTCAGCTGTGTTGCATTCGCATAGTCTCCGAATGAACTGAATAAGCTAGAATTATCCCATCAGTCTCTGTTGAATCCATAATTTCGAAACCTAGTTGGACTCAAAGTACACCTTTTTAAGTTCTACTACCACTTGTCGCCCAATTTATGACAGAGACATTTTGAGAAAGCATACAGCAATGAAAAAAACGAACAACAAGGAGAAGACCTGGTTAGGAACTACCCTTCTAGAGAAATACTTAGATTGCTTTCAATGCCAGCAAATAACACAACCACAGACAGTTTGGCAGTACCCAGAAAATGAAAGTACAGCGATGGAAACCATTCCAAAAACTAGTTGTTCGGTCTCAAGGCCTTGCTATCCACATTATTATTTTTTGAAGCAGTGAATTGTGAATGAAGAATTCTTAGTATAACCCTTAAGTTTCTAAAACAAAGCAAATTGGTTTATTACATTAATTAAATATTAAGGTATTGTTCACCAATTTTGTTTAATCTGCTTAGGTTTGAATTATTCTTAAGAGTCCCCAAATTTGGGTTTTTCAGTTGGCCTTCTGATGTATATTTCTTTTGTAATCCATTTATTCTCATAAAATTTAATATTCTCGAATACCTGTACCTACCTAAGCAACCCATATATTCTAGGCATATTTTCATGTAAAATTATTTCCCAAACAGCTAAATTTCAAATTCCTTTATTGGTATTTGTGTCCCTATCCTTAGGACTTACCTGCTATTATAACCCCTTCCTATCTATAGTTAATCCGGTCCCCTTTCCCCTTCCTATAATGACCATTTTGACCCCCTCTCTAAGTAGTTAGGAAGAACTTTTGCATTTGTGAATTCATATTTCATTACTTTCAAAACCTTGCAACAGTACAGTTAGAATAAATCTTGTCTTTTCTACAGTACATCTTGCCAGTTATTCATCATATCTTACCTTTCCACAAGAGTTAATATTATTTTTGTGTGTATTATACATTCATACTCACGATAAAATAATCGTGGGTCACAACAGTCCCCAAAACCTATATGATAGGATGTAAATCTTAGGTCAATTTGTTTTAAACCAAAAGTTATTGGACATTAATTTTTCTACAATATTGATGAATATGGATAGCGAAAACACCATAGGAAACGAGATATTCCCCAAAACTGTACAAAAAATTGATTTTCCTGATCTCTAACCTCAAATTTAAATAGCCGCGTACATTCTACCATTGGTAGGTTTTGAGATAACTTGAGACAAAATACAAGTTTATACGAGTTCAAAGCTGGGGTGAACTTATTGAGATAACTGGACTATAAGAGAAGTAAATAGTGTACAGCTTGTCAAATACATACATATAGGAAGAGGTTCGAGAATTTCTGCTCTCTCTCTCCCTCTCTTTTGCTAGTATGGTACTAGTAGAAATTCTCAAACCTCTTCCTATATTTGACAAGCTGTTCCCCCATGATTCGTGACTTCTATAATTTATGTTGAGATCACATTCGAGATGTTCATAATTGGGACGAAGAGTGAAAAGGTAACTTTCAGTTGGAGCAAAATATGATTCCTCTGCTTTCAACTAATTGAAGAAGCCATGAACATGCCCTGTAAGGAGAAATAGTTTACATCTAGGCACAACATCAACTAATAGAGGTGAAATAGGTGAATAAAAGAGAGGAAAAATATCGTTATGAGAGGTAACATCATGACGTAGGTACACTTGTATAGACAAAAATTAAAAAATAAGTTTCTTTATTCGAGAGTAATTTGTTCAGACATTACGTTTTCCGTTGTAAGAAAAAAAAACAACCCTTCATGCCAAACAAGTATTCACCAAAACAACATTTCTTTTTTGATCTAGAAACACACATGCATGCTTTTGATTGATAATATCCTCAATAATAGAAGAGGGTAGGCATGCCGCTAGAAGATTTGTCTTCTGTTTTTAGAAATATATCACATAAATCTCAAATTGTTTGTTATCGAGTTCTTTGATCTTTCTATATTGGCCTTGAATTTGCAAACCAGATTTTTGATCTATTTCTAAAAACTATCGACACACACACACACATCAATATATCTTGATTTATTTTTGTTATACCCCTCGTACTATTCAACCGGTTCTGTATTTTTGGTACCGTTTGATCTCAAATTGGACAGTCTTCTTTCATGACCTGAAAAAATAGTGCATTGGAAATGATAACGTCCTTATTTCAATTTATCAATTTCAAATTGACTTCAGTTGTTGAAAATATACTAACTTTTATATTTATTCATTTATTTACGACATTGCCTATTTTTACAATATGATTAACAAATTCACATATATGTACTATAACTATCTGCTAGATGTAGGGAGAGAATATAAAAAAAGAAGGCAAAAATTAGCCAATCAATTACACTCAATTACCTCTAGCCTCATTCTGGCCTTAGTTGGTGTGATGAAAGGGTACTTCATCAGATTTGATGTTACTTTCCCTATCGCACCCCCAGAGCATGTCACCAATTTTTTTTAAATGGATCACCTTACATTGTGTACGTTTATTATGTTGGTTATAGCCGCTATACCCTTGCACGGTCCGGGCCTGGAGCTTTGCGAGTGGATAGACGTCTTAGAATGTCTTTCACTTCCTCGGGAGATGTCGGGGCCAGGGTAGGCGCGTTTTCAGTTCTTTGCCTTAAACTTCGTACCGTTCTTTCCACCTGTAAACTAACTATGCCTGAGCACTCTTATACTTATACGAAAGACTCAAATTCTCTCCTCCCAATCAGCTCCAACGCTAGGTGATTCCCCGAACAACCTACGCATTTTCTTTAGCCAATCCCCTGTCGCTAAATCGTCCGCGGTGGTTTCCCTGGTGTGCGACGTTTGGTAAGTTCGGGCACACTCGGAAATCTTCGGGAACACGAAGTTTCTCAAAAATTTTTTCCTTCATTTCTGAGTACCGTTCAGTGTGCTGAATCAGAAAGTTAAATAAACTTTTCCAATATTCCTAGCCCTTCTGCCTGGAATGTGCGTTTGATAATTGTAATAATTTTCAATTCCGAAGTCTAAATAAAATTCGACCCTTTCACGTTAGAAATACGATTCAGGTATCAAACTATAGCAGCTAAGAAATTCTATCGATGCTTTTTACAGGAAAGCTCGATTTTCCTGGCCAAATAACTGAAAAATCCATTTTCTATAAAATCAACTTTTTCCCTATTTAAAATAAACGAGTACTACTAATCTTGCAAAAGATTTTTCTAACACTTAGGAAACGATGTTTCACATCTTGATTTCCAAAAACGTAGCTGAAATATCATGGAGAAAGGACTTTTTCCACATTTTCCGGTTGTTCGCTCTGAGCGGGTGGAGCTTGCACCGGAGCTCTCGAAACCAAAAATTCAGTTTTGTTTCACGACATTTTCCACTAGTCCAACGTGCCTAAAACTGCAGTACAAATAGATTCGTCGTTGACAACTCCTGAACGGTTATGCTTTTTATTGTTAACAGATCCAGTTTCCATAATTTTTTTCAATAATTCCGAAACGTATTTGTGTCGTACAATTCTTCCTAGATGATTATCATTGAACATACGGGCAGCAGCTCTAGTACTATTTCTATTCTGCGTATAAACCATAGCTTCTCAAGAATTCACAAAGACAGAGACACTAAGTGTAACTGTACCTGGTAGGTAATATGAAGAGAATATCGAATCCAAACTCAACTAGGCAAAAGAAGACTTTTTTGAAGTATACTTCACAAAAACACCTATGGAAACTAGGTAACAGATTATACAGAAGTTCATTCAACTTCAGACTATATGTTTCATACTCTGTTGAAATATGGTTATCAATATAGGGTGATCCATTAAAAATATTGGTTAACATGCTCTGGGGGTGCGATAGGGGAAGTAACATCAAATCTGAATGTCAAAATGTGTCCCCCTGTATACTATTGATGACGTGTTTTTTTATTTTTCCTGAAAATCATTGTACCAAAAGTTATTCAGGGTGGCTCGTTTTAAATGGAATGCACTGTATATGTAAAGCGTCCTCATTATTATCACCATAACAAGTTACATGCATATTGTTTGTTAACCAGAGAAATTAGTCGCAATTGTTTTTTTATTATCAGCATTACACAACACGTCTTTATTGTGGTCAATCCCGATAGTTAAAGCCTGAGTTCAATGGTTGAAATAATGCTAATACTACTCCGTTCAAAAAATTAAGTGAAATTTCATATTTCTCAAAGAATAAGGATCAATTCAACAATGTCTCTTTTGTTTTCAGCCAGGCAGAACCACGCCCCTTTTTAGGGGGCGTGCCTAACTGGCATTTTCCTTCCATCCCCACAATGAAACAAAATATCGAAAATATCTAGCGAACACGTAACACACGTTCATCTAAAAAATTGCTCTCAGCCATCTGTTCGTTATAATCAACTTTACGAGGCTGGCTCTCGGTAGTCATCAACACCCCTTTGGTGATATTTCTCACTTTACACAAGATAGGAAGCGATTTGGATCACGTGGGTAATATCATCCGACTCTAATGCGTTTTGGATGTGGGTAAGAACTACCAAAAAGTCCGTTCAAACGCTGCTCGGGAACGTATAACACAATTTTCCAAAAGAACTTTCCACTTCCATTAGTGTTCCTGCCGTGAGCGCATATTGTTCGAATATTTTTATCGATTTCGTGTTTTTAGGCTGTGACACGTGAGTGTGTTTCATTTAGGAATGGCGTGATAGCTGCTGGAGGGTATCACACTAAGTAAGTAGTAAAATATGGCACATTTTTTCTGTGGTATATTCCAGTCGACAGAGCATTTTGTAGGTACTCTATACACTGATGCTACTCATTTTTTCTAAATTATAATTTTTTGCATCTTTCCAGCTAATAACTATATGATATCGTTTAGCGATTCTCGGCCAATTATTCTATACGAGTTCAATTTGAGTGGAACCATCAATGAAACAGTCCTAACAATGACAAAACACAAGCACTGCAGAAAAATCCCTTATGAGTTGGGTATGTCATTATAGAGTTTTGGGGCAACAAATTCGTAAGACTTCTGTCCGAGTGCTTTTTTCATGAACGGGACTATATAACTGCCTTTTTGTCTTGTTTCGTATCTGTGAGAGATAACCTCGTTTTTTGTTTCATTTTGATGATAATGACAAATAATATTGTGCGCAAATAGTTGTCTGACGTCTAGAACGCCTGATTCTTCATAAAGAAGGTCTGAAGGCTAGTAAGTTCGTCTTTTTGAATAGATGATTTTCAGAATTTTTTTGCAGAACTTCAAGTGAGTAGATGTGTGCCTTACCCAAACAACCCCATGCCGATATTCCGTACCTACAGGATATGGCTGTTTACTAGTGAGTGACATAATATCTTGAATAAGCTTTGGTTGCTGTTATGAACTCTAGGTTTTGAAATGTTGGTGTTTTATTGATGCTGAATGGGAGATAAGGGGTCTTCTCAATGTTTAGGGTAGATAGCTTGTTATCAAACCAATTTTTTATGTGAGCGACATCATCCCCTTCTTCTGATTTTAAATCATCCCAAGAGTTACCTGAGAAGATCAGTGCGGTATCATCTGGAAAAGCGATGATATCACTTCAACTTCGAATATGAAATAAGTCGTTAACATATATGCTGAAGAGAACTGGTCCTAGCACCGTGCCTTGCGGAACTCCATACTCAATATTTGCTACATCGCTCTGAACACCATTGACTCTTACAGTCTGCTGTCTTTCTGAAATGTAACTCTGGAATAATTTCAGTTCGTTTTCTCTTACACCTGTATCTTCTAGTGACTGCGGGAATAAAGGGTGACTGACCGTGTCGAATGCTTTGCTCAAGTCGAGGAAAATACCCAGACATAGTTTACCTTGATTGAGGGCGCTATAAATCTTCTTTGTCAGATAGATTAGGGCATCTTGGGTAGAAATTCCTTTTTGAGTAAGCGTCTAGACGTTTCTCAGTGATTTTTTCAAAAAACTTCGCTAGGTGTGAAATGAGTAATATTGGCCTATATTCATTTGTGGCAGTTTTGTCTCCTTTTTGTGTATTGCTACAACTACTGAATTTTTCAGCTCGTAGGCCACATTATGTGGCACTTTGAAAGAGGTTCACCAGTTGCTCTCCACTCAGATGATAATCGTTTTGATTCCGGATTGAAGTGATGAATCCAGAAATATAAATAAAAACAGATATTGCATGTAAACGAAGGTCTATTTCCCTTTTGAGACATTGAAAAAGGACTCAACTTACCCATTTTTGGAATGGGTGCACCCAGCATGTCTTTGGAGTTGTTTGTCTTGGTGGCATTTATGGTAGGAGCTGCATTTGGAGCGGTGGGGACGGTTTGTCCCGGTAGACGAGGTCCTCTGGTGGGTTCCACAGGAAGAACTTTCCTGCGCTTCTTGGGAAGTTTCGCACGAGCCTACAAGAAACGATAAAACTAGTCAGTCATTGAATTCCCGTGAACCACATGGAATTTCTTTTGAACTTAAACAAAAAAGGCCAAATCTCCGTTTTTGATTATTTCTATTTTGTCAACGAATTCCCCTGGTCTATTTTGGCAACCTGATTTTCATGATCTATCTGACTAACTGACTGATTCTCTGACCGACTGACTGACTCCCTGATTGACTGACTGACCCACAGACTCACTGACCGTACACACACATTCAGGGACATATACCATGCGACGTTACTAGTGGTAGGGGGAGGACTGACTCACTCACTGAATGACTGACTGACTCACTGACCCACTGACTGACTCACTCATTGACTAACTGATCGACAGACTCACTGACTAACTAAATGACTGTACACACATATTCAAGGACATATACCATGCGATGTTACTGGTGGTAGGGGGAGATCCAGAATCGACTGTAATTTCCAAGGTCATGTGACGAGCGGCCCACTGTGGTTGAAAGGGGATTTCATGATCACGACGTCACACGCTACTCAATACCAAGTCATAGGCGGAGAGTGGAAAAGGGGTTCAAGGTGAAAGTCAGTGTGGTGGCACTGGAGGGGATACAGCTGGGGGAAGGTTCGGAACCGTCATTAGCACTCTACTAGGATGAAACCATCTGCCTGTCAGTCTTTTACCATTTCTGACTGGATTGCTGGGATGCCTACTATCATCTTCTCGTGTTGAAAAAAACCTTCTCTCCAGTGTTTTCAACATATTTCGAATATAATTACAGATTATAAACTTTATATAGTTTTTTACATCTTATTTAGAATTTTTGAAGAGAGATATCTTTGCCTGCACACATCATTATAGTCTAGTGCAGGTCAAACTGTTTTCTATGCCTCCGAAAAATATGAACGAGGCGTCTTTCAATTCGGAATATCGGGTAGTTATAAGCAATTGATTGAAAAAAATTTGGTTTGGTTTCTTGCAACTAAGAATTTAAGATTAGTTTGTTTTCACCAAAGCCATTTCCAGGAAAGATATTCAGGCTAAGAGAATAATTGATGTACTTCTTATCAATGGGTGAATTAGTCAAATTCTTGAGGGCTTTCTTGACATTCCAAAAATTGAACAATAGAGCACATTCTGAAAAAATCTGATATTGAAAAATTACGTATCAAAAACTCAACAAACAAAATCAATAGAGAACGCATCACCAGTCATTTGTTTGAAACCAGATACCATCAAACGATGGTATCTGTACGAGTGATTAATATCTGGTGAAATTGCAAGATAAATCGACCGATTTCATCTAGTTTACATTAAACGTTCCGATTGATGAATCACCAGTTAATTGCAATTCGAGTCCATGTTAACTACCTCGATTCCAATAGATTGCAATAATAAAAGGATGATAAATTTCATCAATTACCATTCACGTCAAAATGGATTTGAATAAAATTACGAGTGTATAAAAAAGAGTTGTCGAAGAAAAAATGTCTCTTTGATTTTTCGGAAATTGTGTAATGGACTAAAAAATAGATGATGCCTCGAGTGCATTTTTCGAGTAAACATTTGTACGAAGGAATGTAGAAAACTGGGTCAGACCCTTAGAATGTAAACCACAAAACGACCTCATAAAGACCGAAATATTTCGAGTTCATCGAGTGAAACAGATGTATGTGTAAGTGAAGGAGAGAACTTTGATGTCAGTCAGAAACGTTTGAAGTAATATCAATGTGGTTCTGAATCAGATATCTCAAAAGGACCGCGGACACGCATCTGTCAATTGCACTCGCCGACAAGCAGGTGTAATCGAATTTTCTTTGTTCGAAAACCGTATAAATAAACCGAAATTCCCGATCAAGAGCAGTCTTGTGAAAAACTTCGTGAGCCATGTAGTGTTTTAAAGTATCATGTCATTCTCGACCGAAATAGTTGAAAATATATAGGATGTCCTGTTCAAAAATTGAAAGTTGGGGTCATTTTCTGTCAAACTGGAAGCACAGCAAAGCAAGTAAATATGCCAAACCAAAAAATTTAAATTGAACTATAAAACACAACCGCCAAATTTTATTTTTCTATCTCAAATAATGAAAAAGTTAAAGTGGTGAGCCATCTCAAAGAATCATCCGATATAAGCGGTTTCCATGACCATAATGAAGTCATTATTGGTATAGATTCAATTTTGTACCTCAACTCGCATCAAGATTCAACTTCTGAGTGTTGTCGCTTTTAGTAAGTGGGGGGGGGGGTGACGTTTGGTTAAGGAAAACATACTCAAAACATAATGCAGGACTTTCTATGATCGCCCCATTGAAAAAAGTGTTATTTCAGAAGAGAGATAAAAAACTATTCAAACTCACTGCAGATACCTCTGAAAATTTACCCAGAGATGTATGAAATTTTCCCGTTCACTGCCTGCGGTTGTGTAATCAATATTTCTATTTGTACAGTTTTTGTTTGTTATATCGATCACGATTCAATCATGCAGGAAACAAGGATGAAATTTCAGACGGCCAATAATTGTATTCAAGTGATTTGTTTGAAAAGTCGACTCCACGATGTACTGTGATTGATGAATTGTGATTGATGAATTGTGATTGATAATGCGGTTCATTGAAAATATCGGTATGAGAAAATTAATATTTCGAAATCCATTCATCACTCTCAACTCACCTACACAGTAGGTTCTAGTAAATTCCTGCAGGAAAACAACTATTTTCGCGGCTAATACTCACCTGCGTATGGCTATAATACATAGCGAAGTTCGAAACGATAACGGGCACTGGCAACGCTATCGTCAGCACGCCAGCTAGAGCACAAAGCGCACCAACAAACATTCCTATGTAGGTCTTTGGTACCATGTCTCCATACCCCACCGTGGTCATCGTCACCAGCGCCCACCACAGTCCCAGAGGAATACTCTTGAAGTCATTGTCTGGATTCGTTTGGATCCTCTCAGCGTAGTAAACCAAACTCGCGAAAATCACTATACCTAGAACTAGGAAAAACACTAGAAGAGTCAGTTCCTTGGCTGACGCTCTGAAAGTCTGTATCAGGATCTTCAACCCAGAAGAATGCCTTGTCAGCTTGAAGAGTCTCATGATGCGAATGATGGAGAAAAACTCCATGATATCCGCGTTGTCGAGGTGAGAAGCGAATCTCCTGAGCAAAAGGTCGATGTAGAAGCTGGCTGTGGCGATGTAGTCGATGATGTTGACGGAGGAGTTGATGAACTCGCATTTACTAGGGCTGGATATGAATCTTACGAGGATTTCAAAGGTGAACCAGGCGTTGCAAATGCACTCAATGTAGAAGAAGACTATGTGGGCGTCGGTGTCGATTTTGTCGACATAATAGTCTGTTCCATTGGCGGACGTGCGTAATTCGATCACTCTAATTGAGGGAACTTTCATATCTGGGTGAGTTTTGAGGCAGAATGAGAGTATTGAGACGCAGATGAAGAATACCGATACCACTCCTATCACCTGAAAATAAAATCAGAATTGATATGACATTCAACAAGTTTTCAGATATGTTCGAGTCTTCATTCTTGCATAAACACTACAGAAAAGTCTCAAAAGATTTTCTGAAGAACTTGTGCATCCCCTAAGAAAGTACAGAATCAAATACCGTACTTATCATAATCTCAAATGGAATCATAGAGATAGGATAGACAAAAAACCTACACTAATGGGTTATGATACACAATTATCACGAATAGGTAATGCACGACGAATAGAGGTTAATACATCCCAGGATTCAGAAAATCATACTCTACTTACTTTTGCTGCGGTAGATGAATATGGCTCATCAAATAATGACCAAATTCTGGGTTGCATCAGTTGCCACTTCGACAATGTTCCGTTGTAATAATCTTCTTCGAAACCAAACTTCCTAGCTATCTCTTCGTCACTTGGTTTATCTGTATCTAGGTCTAACCTATCTAAAACTGCTAGGGTCTCTTGTGTATCTCGATGCTGGAAATGAATAACGAATATCTTTAACAAAACCATGAAAATCATCATTATTAACAATGATTATATGTTCACATATAGTAATGGGGCAAATATACTGAGGGGGTTAGTACCTCGTTTAAGGGCAGATGGGGCGATGGCATATATGTTGTTAGTCGCTCGCTTCAGCCTTGTTCGAGGAATAATACTCTGAAAATGAGCTTTCGTCCGAAAAACAGATGTTATAAAGCAGCTCGGGATTTTACATTATTCTCTCACTCATGCCCTCACAAAACTCCTGTCTTCGGTCAAAATCATCCTCATTGAGTTCATGAACAAGTTTAATTTTGTAAGGGTGGAATTTGTGGTTTTTAAGGATTCTCCATACGCTCATATGGCTTATTCCTGCCATTCTCTGAACCATTCCTTTTTTTATTCAAAACCTAACCTGTCTCCTTGAATTTTGTGACCAAATCCAGAACGTGATTTCTACTTAGGCCTTTACCAGGGTTTTGCTCGTTAAATAAAATTGATGTTCTATTAGCATTTTGGTCTTTGCCAAAAAATAAAGTAATAACTGAAACCCTTTCAGCAGTAGTGTGAGGCATTTTTAAACAAATAACAATACACGACCCGTTTAAACAAAACAATCGAACGATGTACTAATAAACACTGGAGAAAGAGGAGTGGGTATTTATTTCCAAAAAGGGATTTCATTTGACAAAAAACTGATAAAAAGAACTGCTCAAAAAGTTTTTTATTTAGGCATACAAGTTACCTAGTGGCCTGTCTAATGTATTATCAACATGGCAATTTTAACTACAAAAATTATCTCGGAAACTAATCGTTACAAAAATTTTCTTTTAACAGAGTTGTGAAGGTATTCAAAAGATCTTTAAAACAATGTACCACTCGACCTACTTCCCCTATCTAAATAAGGTTCGTCGGACGCTCCCCTCCGAGGGGGTGCGTACTACACAAAATCTGATTAGTCTGAAAGGTGTTTCCCTTTAATTAACCTTTACTCCTACCGTGCCCTTCAACCCACCTTAGAATAATATTATTATCTACCGAGGCATTGTATAAGTCTTGGTGGCATTCTAGTACTAGCCCTGAGGTAACACGTTGTCTGTTCAAGGCTAAGCACAGATTATTATCGTTTCACCAGAAACGCTTTTTCTGGTTATCTCTTTTGTGGCGATTGAGATACCAGCCAGTTCTGTTTGAACCACGCTGGTATTTTTTCCTATTCCCCACACAAACTTTAGACTTAGTGTTCTGGAAGACACTCCACATCCTGAGCCTTCTTTGGTTTCTGAGCCATTTGTATATATGCATATTGCATCTACAGCATGTGGTTCTGTATTCTGTTCCATTTGTACTCTTTAGCGTTTACTAAACACAAACCTGATATTAAAATGATGTTACGGAGTTCCTCTCTCAGGTACCCCTGTCTACCTGTTCATCAGTATAATTTTGTGTTTTCTTCATCACATATTTCCTTCAATCTTCTATGCCAGTCAGAAACAGCCCTCAATGTCATTTTCATAACAAGGCTTACTTCTCAAGAAATCAATGATATTCTGCGAATTTTCAGTCAGTTCCAGAAAATTACACTTGCTGGGGAGGGAAAGCGGTTGATAAATTGCTGAAAATATCAAGTGATAGATGGAGGACCAGGCACTGAAAGTAGGGGTAATCTACGTGTGAAACAATTGAAGTAAAACTCATCCCCATATATGATGTTACAAAGTATTTGTGGAGTAGCACCTCTTTCAATTACCTTATATGGAAATTAGATATTGTTTTACCTGCGTATATGTTATCCAGCAGCACGGTTCCACTTGATTCGCATCTAGACCCCAGAACTCGAGCTCCTCCTCGAAAAGTGGTCCACATACGTCTGAGGGGTAGTGTAATTTTCCAGTCCTGAAGAAAAAAATCAATGAAACCCTTAGTTTTGATGGAGAAATCATTTTGAATTTGATAGTTCAGTGACCAACTCAAAAATTTTTTATTTTCTTATACCGCATGGGCTTAAAAGTATCGAGCTTAACATATAGATGGCGCTAGTCTTATTGTCTTCACCGTTCCAGTTAGTGCTAACCTTCAGAAGAAAGCTGTTGAAATTTTATATACATATATTATTTCGGTTACTGTACCTATTTAAAGAAAATTCAGAAACACGTCAAATTCAAATTATAATTAGACATTCTTTGACGTAAAAATGCCATCCCCACCTTCAACCTTCCTCAAATGACAGGTAGAACCCCCAATTTTTTAAATATGAAAGATAAGTTTGTGATATTGAACGAAACTCATTTTTTGTGGAGGAAAATCAGTTTTTAATCGATCTTCTTTTGGGTATTTTCACCTTCCACGTGTCTACCAGTGAGGATGACTGAGTTCCATGTAAGTGAATTTTTTATATCTTTCAATTAGTATATCGTGTAGAAATCTTGTGAATGATATCTAATTCAAATCTAAAACGAACCTTTGGA
>WOGR01003340.1:0-16019 GCA_015342045.1 Leptinotarsa lineolata
TATATATACGAGTTGTTTTCCCGGATTTCATTTCTGTTCTGCGTTGTTTGATCCTCACAAGGATCATTTTCACGACGTTTTGGCAGAATTTCATTTGCCATCTTCTAGTGACGGCTAGAGTTTGGATCTAGACTAGGTCTTCAATATTCATAGTCAGGGTAACAATTCAATCTGCTGACGACATTCACTGCGTATATCGAGTCGCGTAACCTACCGCTTCTTGATAGGAAATGTTCAATATTTTTTCACATTCTGTTTCGATATGCAAATTATTTCAATCTTCTTGGGCAGGCTTACCGTTTTGCACCTATAGGTCGTTTACTGGATCTAATAACAAGATGTTCTTTGACATGGTTTTGCTACCAAATTCTTCTTCTTCTCGTCGATGCTTTGATCTGTTCTCAATTTTCAAAAATGTAAAAAAAAATCCACTTAAATGAAAATACTCGAGAGCGTCAGACATTCATAATGTATACGCGCTGTGTCTTCCTGATAACCAAAAGATAATAATCTGACGAGTAATTTGGGGAGGGTGGCCGTAAAAAGTGGTAAAAAATAAATTATTCGAGCGTGTTAAATATTCAAAGGTAAGGTTGAATGAAATCAAATGAGTGTCATATTAAAATGACTGACGATTTGGATGCGGTCAAAGGTCATGACCGATTTTTGGAAATGTGAAAAAATGTGACGTTGAAATAAGTGAGCACATCAGATTTTTATACAGATGGTTCAACTTGCAAGTGCCTTTCGTATAAATTGTAGATCCCATCGAAATGCTCAAAGGTCTTTTTTGTTTCGTCTGTAAAAAGCTGGGTTGAAGTATGAGTACCAAAAGTTAGCTTGTGTAATCTAGTTGTTATTATGTAGGTAACTTTGAGGTTTCAATAATAATGAAAGAAAATAAAGATTAGTAATATGCATACTCCATTTTTAGGTTCAAAATTTTTTCAAGACTATTGTAATAATAATATTACTCTCTTCTGTACGTAGTTTGATTCTCTATAGTTTTAACTTTATGTACATATTCCACTAGATAGTAGATAATATAAAATATATCGACAAGCGACGGATATAATACATAAAAAATAATCTGTTATATTAAAAATTACTCGTCTATTATTGTACAAGCCATTGGCGTTGTGGAAGTGCTAGAAATAGATAATTCGGAACTCTTTTCAGCAATTCTGGTGAGGCATCACATTCCTGTGCACTTTCCAGTGTAATTCAATTTTGTTTTTGGAAATCAGATAGTATTTTTATAGCTGTAAGCAGTTTGCAACACTGGACATGTTTCACTGAACATGTAACACAAGATTTGTTTCATTTTGGCAGCGGCATAATTGTTGCTAGATTTTCTTTCAACTGGTCTCACTTTACAATACTTTAAGATGCTGATACAATTTTTTCAAGTATCCGAAGATAACTAACTTTTGAATTTTTTAACACAATTCTTTTCCACAAAATACACATTTCACACTCAGATTACTTATCATTATTTTATATTATATAAAATTTATTGCATTGAATTATTAAAATTGTTTTAAGACACAACAAACAAATCAAATCGTCATACATACATACAAACACGTTATTGTGATCAGCTGTGAAATTATTATGTATGTATATGTCAGTATAGTCAGGCGAATTTCGGAACAGCTCAATATCAACAAGGTGTCTGGTCCTGATGAAGTGCACGTCATCGTACCAGAAAAGTGCGCCAATGAACTCGCACCAGTATTTTGCAGACATTTCAACCTGTCTTACAAAAAAGGGGTTTCTCCTTCTCGTTAAAAAGAAAAACCCCTCGCTTTGCTATCAGTGATATCGCAAATCATGGAGAAAGCCGTGAACCACCATGTTCTTGAAAATTAGAAAGCTTTAACATCTTTAGCGATCATCAATATTACTTTCGAAAATGAAGATCAACAAGCAATCTTCGATTGTATGTCACCCATATTTTAAATAATGCAATCGAAAAATATGGAGAGTCAAGAGCTGTTGCGTTTGATATTTCTGAAGCCTTTGACCGTGTCTGGCATGCTATGGCTTGTAGGATCATTTTTTATGTATGACTCTCCAGCTTCCTGAAAGAACGTTTCCTGCAAGTTACCATCGATAGATATCTTTCGAATACTTTTACCATCAACGCTGGTGTTCCCCAAGGATTCTTTTGTCTCAAACCCTCTTTTCATTGATATCAAAAAATTATTGGAAAAAAACAAGAATCTAAAATATGGCTTTGCGGACGACAACACACTTGTCTCATCATTTGGATTGCAGGACATCGGCTGCAGATG
Organism: Leptinotarsa lineolata; assembly: GCA_015342045.1. Classification (NCBI taxonomy): domain Eukaryota; kingdom Metazoa; phylum Arthropoda; class Insecta; order Coleoptera; family Chrysomelidae; genus Leptinotarsa; species Leptinotarsa lineolata. The sequence continues at coordinate 2,298 of WOGR01003340.1, forward strand.
CACATCTCTACCGGCAGCAGGAGGTTCCATAATCAGGATCCACGAAAACCCAGGCATCGGTTTTTCAAAACAAATGAATGTCTCCGAACCTTATATAATAATGTCAGGATAGACAATTCCGCTTTCTGCTTCGATAAGTTTGTTTGGGTTTGAAATGCACATCTGGGAGAGGCTGATTCTCAAAAGCTCATCAACTTTTGTTGCTCTCTAAAGCTCAGATGAGACCTTTTTTGGAGTATCCGTCCCGAAGCATACCCTGAAGCTGCTGGATTCCATCCAGAAAAGAGCCATCTGTCACGAACATCACTTGCAACCTTGATAGTCTGGAACATCGAAGAAAGGTTGGATATTTGTCTCTCTTCCATATATACTTTCACGGGAGGTGTTCAAGTAACTTAGCATATTTGATTACATCAAGAGCGGTATATATCAGAAATACATGACGGACTGTGTCTACTAATCGTTTTGAGTTTCAACTCAGTACACCTAGAACTTCACTGTTTAGAAACTCTTTCTTTTAGAGAACTGCATTTATGTAGAATAAACTTCCTGAGAATGGTTTTCCATATGAATTCGATCTCCAGCGATTCAAATCCAATGTGAATCGCTACTTTTGCACAAGAACCCCTCTACGAGCACCTTAAGGATTTTCTTGTAGTGCTCGTGTTTCTTCTTTGATAAGAAATGGTGCGAGAGAGTGACAGATATAGAAATAGATCTGTATTTTCACGCGAAGTGAAAATACAGTTGAAGAGAGCAGCTGTTGAAGCCTTCCATATCAGATAATTCTTGTATTTGCAAAACATATCTTCCAAAAATGTCCATGTCAACTTTTGCATCTTTATGGATCTGTACCATCCTGTCAATCAAATTACCAATATTCTGCTTCAGTTCGTTGCAAAATATTGCATAGTTCATATGATGATTTTCACTCACAAACTCGAAAACCTGTATTTGTATGCGCAATTGATATTAGGTGGCCTGAAAAGTTCGTGAAATAATACAGAGATTACGATACTAGTAGGTAATCTATATAATTTTTAGTAAACCCTACCCTTCCTAAGAGACGTGTACAAATTTCACAGCTATTTAATTACCATTTTTGTGAAATACAATATTTTGAGTGAAGTGAATGTTAGTTTGTCGGTTTGAAGAGAATGGATAAAAATAATTTCGTGTGTTAAAAAAGTTGAAGCCAAGACTTGGCTCGATAAACATTATAGAGACTATGAACCAGAAAAATAAACCGTTGAGAAGTGGTTTGCTGAGTTCAATCGATGTGAAATGAGCATCGAAAAAGATGCAGGCAGTGGGCGCCCCAAAGAGGCTGTTACCGACGAAAACATCGAAAATATTCACAGAATGATTTTGGATGACATCAAAGTGAAGTTGGTCGAGATAATTGGGGCTATTAAGATATCAAAGGAATGTGTTGGGCATATCGTGCATGAATATTTGGGTACGCGAAAACTCTGTTCAAAGTGGGTGCTGCGTGAACTCACAATCGACCAAAAACAACAACGGATTGATGTTTCGGAGCGCTGTTCCATCCTGAAATATCCGAAGTTATGCGTCGATATGTGACAATGGCTGAAACGTGGCTCCATCATTTCACAACAGAATTGAAACGAGGTGAACCGACTCCAAAGCGTGCAAAGACGCAACAGTTGGCTGGCAAGGTTATGGTATCAGTATTTTGGAATACAAATGGTATTATACAGTGTGTAAAAGCCAAATGGAATGGATTCATTACTTTGGTTTCTTTACATATTTTTGAAAAATCCCTAAAAAAATCATAATTTGACATAGTTCAACAGAAAAACACTACCCCTACCTTCAACCCCCGTCGAATGACAGGTACAACTCCCAATTTATTAAATGGGAAGTATGGGCTTGTGATATATCGTCTGAAAGCTCTCTTCATTATCTATTCAGAAATATTATTGCTTTCAGATTTACTGCAACAGTTAAGATAAAATAAATTGAAATCATTTGGTTACCGAAATTCGATAAAATACACTCATAACTTATTGCAATGTTGTGATACTGATAATAAGAAAGTAAGCAAAAACCATAGCAATGTTTTTTCTAGATTGTATGCTTTAAAAAAGTATAAATAATTTTCGTGGCAACGTTAGTTTAAAACGCCTTGTCGAATTGTTTTGTATGTTAGAATATTAGTTGGTAGAATTTTAATTTAAGTTTGAAGTTCGTTAACTTCAAGTCTGACAAACGATTGGATTAACGGAAATGCATAAAATAACAATTTTACAAATGATTGGTTACGGATAAAAAACCCGAACACAATAGGAAGTAGCTCGCTTATTCCATGAGAAATTTCGTAATTCACCGCCCATATCTCAAAACACAATAAACAAAATAGAGAAGCAGTTTCGCGAGTTTGGTAGTGTTGTGCAGATGAAGAAAGCAGCTGCCAATTCAATAGGTGTTGAACTCAAATGAGATGTGATGCTTGAGTTTTAGGAAAACCCGCATAAATCGAGTAGACAGGCATCCACTACATTCAATGTTAGCCATACATCGATAGTAAACATATTAAAAATACCTGAAATGCATCCCTATGAAATGATACCTACTTAGGAGCTCATGAAAGGCGATGGAGAACTTATTTGTGTGAGCAAATGATGGACATGTTTGATAACAATTTCATCCAAATAGAAGATGTTATGTTTTCCGAAGAGTGCACTTTTTCTCTTAACGGTCATGCTGATTGGAAAAATTGCCGCTACTGGTCAACATGAAATCCTCACTGGATGAGAGAAGAACACACAGAATACCCTCAAAAAGTTCATGTTTGGGCAGGGATTGTAGGAAACAATATCATTGGTCCCTTTTTCATTGAGGGCAACTTGAATGGCGATAATTATTTGGTACTACTCCAAAATGATGTCATTTCAAGGAAATCTTCAAGTTCCAGTGAATAAGATATGGTTCCAGCAGGATGGAGCTACACCACATTACCACGTTAATGTTCGACAATACCTCGATACAACATTTCCCAATCGAGGAAGGCGAGGATCGATTGAATGGCCAGCGCGACCACTTGATCTTTCATCATTAGATTTCTTTTTATGGGGATATGTGAAGAGCAATATGTACAAAACTAAACCTCCAGATATGAGTGACTTGAAAAAAACGAATAACGCTTGCGATTTGGTTGGTCACGTCTGATATGTTGAATAATGTTTTATTTGAGATTATGATGTTGCCAAGACGTTCGCGGTGAACATTTTGAACATCTACTCCGTTAACATCCATAGTTTTTTTCATATTTTACATTTCATTACGTTTCGCATTGCATTTTAGTTTTTGAGTGTATTTTATCGAATTTCGGTAACCACAAGATTTTTATTTATTTTATATAAATTGTTGCAATGAACTTGAGAGCGATAACATTTATGAATGAAGAATGGAGAGACCTTTCAAACAATATATCACAAACCTATACTTCCCATTTGAAAACTTGAGGGTTCTATCTGTCATTCAGAGGAAGTTGAAGGTAGGGGTGACATTTTCACGTTGAAGAATGTCAAATTATAATTAAGATATGACATGTTCAAGGATTTTTCAAACATATGTACAGTAACCGAAATAATGAATTTATTTCATTTGCCTTTTACACACTGTATATTTATCGACTATCTTGAAAAGGGAAAACCATCAACAGCGACTAGTACATAGCCATCATTGAAGCGTTTTATGGATGTAGTTGCAGAAAATCATCCTCATGGAAAAAAAGTGATGTTCCATGTAGACAATGCACCTTGTCATCATTCTATTGAAACGATGACAAAATTGCATGAATAGGCTTGGAATTGTTTCCGCATCCACCGTCTCCTCCAGATCTGGCCCCCAGCAATTTTTATCTGTTCTTATACCACAAAAAATGCTCACTGGGAAGAAATTTAGCGGTAACCGTCGGATCTGAGGTCTAAAACAAATCGTACTAAAAAAAATGGGATCAAAAATATGTATATGATCGCTTTATTCGGAGTATTGCCCTCAAAGGCAACTTGGTTATCGAAACGCGTATCAAGAGACAACACTTTTGTTCTGAGGAGTAAATAGTATTCTCAGTTGAATATAGCAATTACCAACATAGTCTCTTCCAAATAGGTAGGAACAAATTCTTCACAAAGAAAGGTGAGTATTTGTGAAATTTTCATTGTAAACGTCTGCAGACCATGAAAAGTAGCAATCCACAATAGTTTTATTATGCAAGACTAAAATAAAACAATACCTCCCATACATAAAATTGTTTTCGAAATTTACCTAAAATGAAGAACCAGGTTGAAATTTCACTTAAGATATAAATCAAAAGAAAAATTTCACAATAAACGAAGTTGCTGAATTTTTTCTACAAATGATATTCGACACGATGAAAACCAAGGAAATGATCATAAGTAGGAGGACTAAAGGTGCGTGTAAGTGAAGCCTGAAATGTGGTTAGGGGTATCGGCGCTGATGGCAGATCCGTACTTATATTAAGGTTAAATGTAAATATAAAATCGTATAAATAGTTATGGATTGAATGTAAATAAACATCATATCAAGGTAATAACACCTTTATTTAATTTTTATCGATGAATATCTGGAGTGAATGGTAAAAATAAGTTTTATATTCAATATAATAAATATTTACTTCATGAAATGTGAAAATTTATTATCCCTTGAAAATGATTGATTTATAAAGAAGCCGTCTTTTTGTTTCTTCAAAAATAGTCTGCTCTGCTATAAAATGGAATCTAATATCTATACAGGGTGCAACAATGATAGATGTGGGTGGACTATAGCTGCTTCCCTATTAGAAAGAGAAAAAACTGTTACGAGAGAAAGTTGTAGAGGAAAATGAAAACTATCTTTCAATGATTATTACTGATGCACGGTCTGCAATAAATGTGTGACAGACCAAACTTATGTTTTGTCGAATAGAATACTCCAGATATTTTCACTGGATTGAATTTCTTGGTCAGAGTGCTTTTCAAATAAAAAGGGTTGTTTGGGTTTTTACCAAATGGTTCAGAAATTATAGTGGAATTTATGTGTAGTGTATTTTTATTTCGTCTTCATAAGGGGTGAACAAAACTCGGAAAAACTTTTTTCTCAGTTTTTTCAAACGAAACACTTTATACATAGGACTATCTCAAAATAGTCCACAGGTTTTAGAAGATGCAGGGATTAACATCTTCATTTTCATCGAAAATGTATCCAATTCTTCAGGGAAATATGAAAAATGTCATTGAATAGAGACAATATTGTTCTTTTATTCAATGTTCGAGAAGGCAAGTAACAAAATGAAGAAAAGAACAATTTTAAATGCACAAATTCACAAAAGGTGTTCAAACAATATTCCATTCTGAGCTATGTATTGATGAAGTCTATCAACGATTTCCCTTCGAGCTTCAATTGCAGTTGATCTTGTAATAGACCGAATAACGTCTCTAATCCTATTATTTATGACTTCTAGTGTCATTCGTTTTTCTCGATGAACCTCTTCTTCAACATATATCCTCATAGATAGAAATCAGTGAATGGGTCAATTTCTTTCAATTCATTTATTTCTACCCCACCTCTTCGAAGACCTGCTTACCCAATTTTAGTTGTGGGAAAGCGCGCCATTATACTGGTAATATGTCCTATGCCTTGTGGTAATCAGTACAGTCTTCAACAAATTTGATGAATGAAGGAAACCTCTATAACTTCTCCCATTCAGAGGTTCATCAAAAAAATATGGTCCTATGACCTAATCTCAAATTATGCCCCCCAAACATTTATCGACCATCTGTTTTGGTTATCAACTCTCCAGTGAGGGTTCTCTGTTGAGTAGTACTGCATATTGTGTTCATTTACAATGACATTACTCTTAAATGTGAACTCGTCAGGAAACAAAACATATTTCAAAATATTCAGTTCTTCGAATTCAATAAATGTTCCCAATGCCGAACTTTGGTGTCATAATCCGTTTCATTGATGTAATAGAATTAAGAATGGATGAACTTTATATTTGATCAATATTCTGTTCACGAAAGAATGACTTGAATCAAACTCTCTTGGAGTTTCTCTCGTACTCACATGAGGATTTTCAACTGTCGAAATTGAAGCACTAGGTTAAGTGAGTCTTCGTCTAAACGAACCACTTCTCTTAATTTTTTTCCAATGACCAATATTACACGACATTATCAGGTATATAGTTATTGGGATGCCAGTCAAATGAAACTGACAAATTATACTTCATTACACGACCTATAAAATCAATGTCAGCTGGTTCTTCATAAATGCTGCATTTCAATCTTGACGACAACAAATATATATTTACGACAGCAATTTGATTTTGTAACAGTTATTTTATTGTTTTGTAATTGTAGTTATTATACCCTACTATGAAATAATTGGGGAATTATCATTAAAGTCACAATATGGTATTAAAAAAAACTGTGTTCAAAAGCATTTCAATGAAATAATTCCATTAGAGCTACAGGAAGCAGTTATAAAATAAGCCCAAAATAGTTCAATAAAGATCATACAAACCTCGCAAAAAAGTGCTATAGAACTTACACAAAACAATTTACTTTTATAGGAAAATGTGTTTCATTAGTTATAAAAACTTTTCTGTGATAATTCGATGAATATTTTATAACGGTTTTTCTATTTTATTCAATTTTATAAACGTTCCTATGACAAATTTATAAAACATTTTTATTGCCTACAATAGTATCGTGTTCAGGGCTCATCTGATATAATCAATTAGCATTTTGGAAGTGATCATGAAATACTATCAAAATGAAACTGTTGCAGCACAATGGAATTGAAAAACAATTTTGCTGGTTGGACTATAACTTCTGAACCACCCCGTTATTTGAGAAGTACTTAGTGCAAGAAATTCAATCGAGTGAAACCATGAGATTATGAAACAATTTTGCTGGTTTGGCAATAACTTCTAAACCACCCTGTATAAACAACATCATATATTTGAGAAGCACTCAGTTCAAGAAATTCAATCGATTGAAAATATCTAGAGTAGAGTATCAAAAACAAACATAATTTGGTCTGTCACACATTTATTGGACACCCTGTATATCAGTAATGAATACTCAAACATAGTTTTCATCATTGTCTACAACTTTTTAAAAAAATTTTCTGTATCTCTAATAGGACAGCAGATATCGTCCACCCACCCATTGTTATTTCACACCCTGTTTATTTTTCAGAAATAGCCCTAATCAATTCTGAAATGTGGTTTGTCTCCGTATAGTTATCTGTTTGATGAACCCACAAACTAGAAAAAATATCAACACCTACAAAATTTTTCTGAGTAGGATGTAAAGTGTTTTGTTTATTTAGATCTTTTGTTTAAGGAATATTTGATTACTTTCTAACATAATTTGAAAATTTCAACAACACTTTTATAGGGATAAAATAAATTACCTTTGTCCTTAACCCATATTGAAGCATAAATGAAGTTTATTAGAAAGTTTTATTAGAAAACAAGATATCAATGCACTGATGACAATGTTAAAGTTTCAAGAGACTTTTTACTACAAATCCCGCTATATAAAATAAATAATAACTTGCTTGCCAACTTCAGACAAATTGGCGAGTACGGTCAATACTATTCTGTAACTTTTAATGCTTTCGAACGAAAAAAGCGTTATTTTTGTTTGCACTAGTATTAAAACACACTAAATCAGAACGATGAACCATTTTGATTTAAAAAACTGTATGTTAAATGCCTTTTCAAAAGAAGGGAACTCTATAAATATTAAATCACGCTTCGATTCATCTTACCATGAATTTCCCATACTCCAGTCGTAACTCTGCGATTTGAGTGCTTATTCCCTTGGTTTCTATTTCCATGGCAAAGACAAAGAATGCGAACAAACAAAACTCAAACGTACATCCCGAGCGCACATTGACGAAATATTTCGTTTAATCAAGTGAAGTTTGACTTAGTGTAGAGTGTTTAGACAAACAGTTCTACATAATTGAAGATTTTGGGTTGCAGATATTGGAAAATATGCGGGTATTGTGTCGGACTGCTGAACGCGAAAATGAAAAATAAACTTTTGGTTGCAACATTATTTCTTGAGCTATTTTCAACAGATGCACCTAGATTTACAGTTTTTATTTGATGTATAACATTACTTAATGATTGAGTCACCGTTTCAGGAGTGATAAAAATTTTGTTTAATCGGTATTGAAGATTCACTATGAGATGCTAGAAGAACTCTTGTTGATACAAAATGTCCCATATACGGTAGTGGAATAGACATATTCGTAGTTTCGTGTTCAAAAATTGTCATATTTATACTATTTGCAGCTTATACTGGGTTTCATTCAAGCGATGGTGCCGATAAAGAAAATAGAAATTTTCTACTTTCTGTTGCCAGTGTTGCTGGTTTTATCATTGATTTCTCTCTCAATCCATCGCGATCAACAGCGGTTATAAGGTAGATATCATCGACTCCATTCTTCTCAAAGAACAGCAAAAGCGAGCTATGGACCAGGTATACCCAAATTCAAGATACAATAACGTCCATATTTAGGAGAACCCAGCAATAATATCTCCCGTTTTTTTGAAAAAAGGAAAAAAGAATGCGTAGACGTAGCTTACAAAACGAATGCAAGTATTAGTTGATTTATTAAGAAAACGAAGACAAAACTTCGTTGTCGGATACATCAGGAGGATATAAGCTGACTTGTGGCTCTTGCCCAAAAATGTATAATGGCCATAGAGGAAGACCTTTTTTTTAAAAAAAAAATGGAGCATAAAAGTAGTTTCTTAAATAGGAAGACCATTTCCACATTTGCAAACCACCTTTCCGCAGAAGGACATGAGTTCAATCATGATTACGACGAGTTACATTTAGAAGAGGGGAGTTCAAAACTCAATCTTCTAGAATTTTCAGTAATAAATAGATTTCGGAATTCAGGTAATTTACTGAATGACCAAATATAATTAAGTTACTCCCCATTACTTGACATTTTTTCAAATGTGGAAACTGGTACATAAGATCAGGTCATTTGAATCATTACAAACTCAGAACTTGAAATTTGGCTAATTGAAATTGTGAAATTAAATATATAAATCATTAAATATGTAGAATGTAGTTGATAAAGACACGCCCGAAGAAGCCATTGTATGGCAAAACACGTGTTGCGTTTTTGTGAAACTATTTAGTGGAAATCTTACAATAGAGTGTTGAATACGTTATGAATTTTCATCAAGTATCGGCAATTTGATCATATAACACGATGATTCTTCCGTTTGAGAATTTAGACACTTCTTGAAATTCTGCCTCAATATTCAATATGAAGTATATACTTTTGTTCGAAATATTATTCGTCTGTGTCTGTCAGTATCGTAAACTTCCATCTATGAAGTATTTGTGTCGAACAAGAAGAAAATATCAATTATGTTGTATCCCTTTAATTGAACTGGAGAATTCGTTTTATTCATGGATGGAAATCAGTTGATTTTTTACATTTTCATTTCGTAATATTCTCTCACTGAAATTGATTTGTTTGTGCATTTGTGGGATATACAACTTTTCTTAGGAACTTCATCTGAACCTTAAACCATGATAAATTGAGAATCATTTTTAGGTCAGTGCCATCTCATTTGTTTCGAACAATGACGCATACATTTTATTGCTGATTGACTTTTGATACGCAACCAAGTGCCCAGCAATGGGGACTTGACATGAAAGTTGAAGTTTTTCTCAAACATCTGGAAATTGTTTGTGGTAGAAAAATCTCACTGGAAATATTAGAGATTTTTGTTTCAACATGTTGCAGATACTTGGTGAAGTAGTGGTAAAATGCGAATGAGGATTGCTTTCAGTCGAGCCATTATCAAAACCCTAATAAAAAATAAATGACTTGGAATGGAAGTTTATTTGATGAACATCGAATTGCTGGAATTCTCGGTGGTATCATCAAAACAACTCAAATTTTATGATTATCATTCCGATCAGAGAATCGCTACAAAAATACAGGTTCTTATTAAAATTTCAAATTGATAATGACCCAAGCCTGACGAAACCCATTATGAATATTCTATTATCATATTCTTATAGTCCATTGAAAATAACTGCCACAAAATATGAAAAGATTTTCAATATTTCTTCGAATGAAGAGGATCAATCGAAAAACATCTTTGGATAATATTTGGTTAAACCCCTGTATTCTCAATAGTACCAGAAAGTAGGGATCTTTACCACGATTCAACTTACTGTTACGAAATTCAAATACATAGACTAGAATTTAAATAACCCTGGATAATGACAAGAAGATAGTTATGATAACAGCTCTAGACACAAGTATTTCAACTATGACATTGAAATGGCTTGCTGATCCTGTATCAGCTTCATTCTTTCCAATAACAGATATTTTCACAAAAGCATACCTACTATTTCTCTCTGAACAATAAAGACACACTGAATAACTCTCTATTTTCAGGTAGGTTATACAATAGCGGGTTCGTTTATATTTATGGCTATTGAAGGAAAACACGTTCCAGAAATGAAAATAGAAATAAGAAATAATAGATCAATATATGCTGAGAAGTTGTGGAATATAACAATGCAACTGAATTCAAAGGTGAGTGTTTTAGTAATATGCCAATTTCCCAAAAGTTATTTTTTCGCGTTCATCGTAATACTTTACAAGTAATATTGAGTATCCATAATCTTCAAAGTGAAATCAATCAAATGTGCTTTGAATAGAGTTGTTACGTGAATTCGAAATCATATTCTCAATCCAGCTTCAAAACATTTTTGAAAAAAAAAGGTGTGGCTTTATACTCCTCCATCGTGATACAAAAAACATCCTATAGAGATATACATTTATACTGTGATGAAATCGGCTGCTACTTGATGATATTCCATAACACTCTACTGTGGAATTTTCACTGAGTAGTTGACAAAACCGCAACACGTGTTTCGCAGTATGAAAATGCTCGAGGAAGCTATTGTATAGTGAAACACGTGTTACGCTTTTGTTAACTCTCTAGTAAAAATCTCACAGTGAAGTGTTTCTTGACTAATATATTAATATCATCGATTGACAGTCACATATACTCACTGGACAAAATATAAATTGAAAATAAATAGGTGGCGTAGTACAAAAATTGTTATTTGAATAATATTGAAATTAATAATTTCTCTGCAACATTGGCCAACAATGAAGAACATGTTGTGGAACATTTGTTGGGAAACTTAAAAAAGATTATGTCTCATTATGTCGTGTGTCAGTGAGGAGAAACCTACATAGTCTTTGTAGGCCAGAGAAAAATACAGCGGAAGTGATCTGCTAGGCTTTGTGGTGATGCCCATGATTCACTCGCAGGAGAATTGGAAACTAACGTTGATTTGGAAAATTTTCTAAGAATGATCAGTCAGGACATTTCATGCAATATGTTCATCACTGTGACATTCGAACCTTTCATGTAGACGATTCTACAGATTTTTTCTTTCGCGAAAATATCGCTTTATCGGGTTTAGCGAATCAAATAATTTCAATGAAAATTAGACCTACTACTCTTCTATGAATTGGTACTTGTCTATGCCAGAAAAACATTTCAACTTTTGAAAAATGGAAAATAAAACTTTCTATGTTTTTTCACAACTTGTATTTGTAACTAACGTTACTGCAGTTTTGTATTCGTTTAAGAATGTCCCTATAGGACGAAACTGCAGCAGTCAGTGGTAAAAAAAACATGAAAAGTTTCATTTCTCATTTTTCATGATGATCTCCTACCATGTAGTAACGGCTACATCCATCAATTTATTACAATTTTACCATGCTAAGAAGTGATAACTCGGATCGTTGAAAAATCTGTGACTCTGCTATACTTGAGTGAATAAAAACTAGCTGTTTACATGTACACCGATTTTTAAAATTCTCAGGAGTTGTCTCACCTTCCTGACACACACAGTACTATACCACAACTCAGGCCCGCAGGTTTCGCAATAGGTTGCAGTTTCAGAAAATAGAATGTCAACAAGTTTTATAATTGTTGGGCAATTTATTTAATTTGTTTTACCTTCACATATTCAGGAGAGGTAGGCAAAGTAAATCACAAAAATAGTTTTAGGACACGTTAGTATTATAGATACATTTTTCTTTAAAATTCACAATTTGTTCTACAGCACTGTTTTGAAAAACATTATTCAGAACTTATTGCATAGTATGAATGCGGCCTAACGAATAACGCAACATTCAGAGTTGCCATTATTTTTATCCTATAATTTTTAAAATTTTCAACTTCAAGTACAATTTCAAGGTAAATAATTATAACATCTTGCATCTTGAAAATGTCCCACTGAAACTTCTTCAACAATTATGTAACTGATCTCAAAGGCTCGAACCACGTCTTAATAGTAAAATTCCTCTTTCATCTGAGTTTACTTTACAAGTATGGTTATATTTATAAGTATGAAAATATATCACTTTCAGATAATTTTCATTTCTATTGAAGGTGATGGATAAAGATGTATTTTTGCGAACAATATCAAAGGAGTTGTTTGCATACCAGAAAATTATTGTCAACTATACTAGAAAAGGATATGATGGAAACGATGATGTGAATTCATCTCCTTGGAGTTTCGCTGGAGCTTTCCTGTATTCTTTGACAGTTATAACCACTATTGGTAAGTAATATAGTGAAATATAGTTGAAAATGAACGATTTCTACCTCAAATTCAATCCATCGTTAGTTATATTCTTGCGAAACAAAATCTGAAAGTGATGAAAGACTAGTACCCACCTAGAAAGAAAAGAAAAGCTGAAGTAGTGCTACAGAAATCAGCGAGTCATCTGTGAAGTACTGATGCTAGTCAGTTTGGAGACTAAAATCAGTCATGAAGTATTTACTAAACTGTGCTGTATTTCATTTTCAAAGAAATATCTACTTTCCTGACTGTACTACATACCGCTTTGTTTTATGTATTTCTTATGAAGGGTTTTTATAGTGTCCAATTTTTTCCTGCATTGTAGAATGATTTTTGTTGTTCACATACACTTCGTATAAATAGATAGATGATAGATTTATTCTCAATTGATACACAAAAGTGCCTACAGTCGTCAGTTACATAAATGAATGTCATCCGATTATAAACCAATGGTTAGTTACATGAGTCAGAATAAATATCTTAAAATGTTAGTTCAACTAATACAACATATATGCACATAGACAAAAACTTACTAAATATAGTTAAAATGAATAAAAGGTTACCAATTATGAAAACACATGCTTTATCTCATTATAATAATAATTTGTACTATATAAACACATATCCTTCAAGATTTCTTTAATTTTATTTCTGAAACTAGTCAATGACAAGTTTTGTATATGGTCTGGAAGCTGCTTGAAATAGCTTATTCCTACTATTTTGGTTTTGTTAATTCTATGGCGAAGTTGTAAAATATGATTTTCCCCTGATGTTATATGTGTGATTCATTCTGTAATTTGAAAAATTATCTATTTGTTTTCTAATATATATAAGATTTTCGTACACAATGCTAGAGTAGAGAGTCATAATACCTAGCTTTTCAAAAATTGGTTTTCGAGAATCACCAAATTTGGCTTTTACAATTGAACGCACAGCAACCTTTTGCACCATAAATATTCTTTGCAAGTGGGTATCAGCTGCATTTCCCCAACTTAATATTCCATATGTCATGACAGAATGAAAAAGTGCT
>WOGR01003341.1:0-16019 GCA_015342045.1 Leptinotarsa lineolata
ACTCATATTCATTTCGTTAAATACCAAGGTGAAAAGCAGAATTTCTTTTGAACATTCTCAATATTGACATTATAGTATGGGTCCCATATCACCGAACAATATTCAAGAATGGATCTTACGAAAGCACAATATAAAATCTTTTTTGTTTCAATTGAAAAGATTGAAATTAATTTCGCTATCAAATTCAACTCCCTTTTTCTCTCTCAAGAGCTATATTATTCAAGTTATATTCGAAAAATATTGGACTACTAATTTTAGCGAATGTAATGATTTGAGACTTATCGATGTTTACCTCTAACAAATTATTTCTACACCACATGGAAAAAGCTTCGAGATCTTTTTGAACTAATTCAGCATCTCCTGGGCAAGTAATTGCCTCGTAAAGTTTGAGATCGTCTGCTAACATAAAAAATTCTGAACATTTGAAAATAAACTCTATGTCCGATACAAACAAGTTGAACAGTAATGGGCTCATATGGGATCCCTGTGGTACCCCTGATGGAACCAGAATGGGCGTAGATGTTGTATCTCTGTATTCTTCATTTGAAAATTTTGATACAACCGTGGTCATAGCTTTTTGTTAACTAATTCAGTTTTTTGTGGTATAAACTTTTTGCTGATTTTTTGTGATAACCGACCCTATGAGAGATTAAGATATACTTCATTCCTTAAAATCTGGTTCTTCATAAAATTTGGGTCTAATGCACTGCTTTTGCCGGTGAGTGTATAGTAAGCTCCATCAAGTAGTGCTTCTTTATCAGACTTTCGAAATTTTTTGAAAGAGTTGATAGTCTTCAGACGTAATGGTAGGTGGTTATATATTTTTATGCCTTCGTAAATAACTGTTTTTCCGGTCAGGTTCGAGGAAGGTATAGGTAGAGGTAGATTGAGATTATATTGTTCTGTGATATAACTGGGGATTATCTAAGTTTTCGCGATTTTTAAAGATTAAGCACACGCTTTCTAGTACTAGCAGAGAAGGTGGAGTGAGTATTCTCTGAGATGATGAAACATGAATGATATGCTAAAATTGCATGCACTGGACAGTACCCTGTTGCTTGGCAGCGTAAGTGGGTTATTCTATTGGTTCGATCCACCGCTATTTAAACATTAGTTCAAATCCCTCTCTGGGAATTTACATTATTAATTCGATTCGTCTAACCCGTACTAGGAGTCATATGTTAAAAGGTAAGACCTCGTTAGGTCTTAGCACACACAAGTATAGTTCGTGAGTGAGCGACAGCGGGTTGGCGGAAAAACACATTTAAAAACTTTTTAACATTTCCTTGACTGAAGACGACTAAATATTGACATTGTTATGATTATCATTTCCTGAATCAGTTTATCAAGTTTTGAAGAATTCCATTAGGATTAATATACAAGCATTTTGCGTAACTCTATATGAATGAGAAAATACTTCATTTCAGGTAAAGAAGATCATTAGATGAGAGTCTTGAATATCTTATTAATTGAAAAATTCAATTAATATTAGAAATGAATGATGAACGATTTCTCTTTTAATGAATATTCATTAAAAGCCACCCATTTTAAAAGAAAATAAGTAGTTTCTTCTCATGTAATTTTAGGTTATAATTCAAAATTTTAGTGTTCTTGACCATATCATTACTGCTCAACACTGTAATAAAAAATTTGTACGACACATAATTGTCGGGAATTTATACAGAAACAGGATTAATGTTTCTCGGCACGTAATCAATTATTCACAGTAGGAACTGGAAACTACTTGTTGCCAAGACTTTTTAACTTGATATTCAGTAAATTTTATTTTTAATAACCTTTGTGTGCCCTTCTACGCCTCCGTAGAAAAGATTATCTAAAGTTTATAGAAACTAAATTCGAAAACAAAAGTTTACCATTTCATCGTCTTGAAAGTATTGATAGAGAAACTTCATGATCGACTTGAAATTATTCATAATTTTCCCGATACTCTGAATGCATCAGTGTTGATATAAAGAGTAACAATTAGAAAATAGTATTTTACGCTAGAGATCCTGCTATAGTGTGGCACTCAATTTATGATCACGCAAAATAAATCCAAAACAGGCACTGCTCCGAAACAACGCGCGTTTCACCAATCAAGTTGGCGTCATCAGACTTCTATTTTTTTCTCATTTTTATACCTCAATGATTTCTCGAGTCCGAGGGGAATTTTTCGTGAAAGTTCACTTTAATTTTCAGCAGAAAACATATAAGTAAGCAATGGTCTGTTCAGAATAGGACCTCTGTTACTGTTAATAGTTCTCATGCCACACTTTGCTAGTTAAATGCTTTCGAATGTATCCAGAAGTTGGGCGTTGAGCGTGTTAAGCGACGCTAGACTTTTCTAGTCTACGGGAATAGTTATGTGCAACGTTATCTTGGAAATGAGTTTAAATATCTCGTCCAGTCTGGCCATAATTTTTGAGATCGGTTTATGACACTAGATTTTTGGGTGCTTTCAAATATCCAAAGATAGCAATATCCAGGACAATGAAAAATTTTCTTCATTATTCACTTTTATGTGAATCACTCTGTAAGAGGAAATTTTGACGGAATATGTCTCGCTGACTTGTTCGTAAAGAATCAATAATGTATGATTGAAATTGAAAGTGTAACTTGAATGAGAAATTAGTCTAGTTCTTCTCCTGATGATGCCAACTTGGTCGGTGAAACTCGCAATGAGAAGGGTGTTCAGTTCTGGTAATCAGAAACAGTGCTTCAGTTCTACCTATCCACATAAGATAATTTAGCAATAGTAGAAGAGATTGAATGCTATATAACACAAGTTTGATCCAACTTTAACCTTCAACCGAGTGTAAAAGTGCCAGAAGTGCATTGAAGAATATATTGTTGTGAAATGTTTTCAGTGAATGCAACCAATATAAATAGATTTTGTTCTCATGTCGTGATACTTACTGTAAATTGACATCCATATATTATTTCCACAATTACTATAATAACGATAAACATTCAATTTTTCCAAGACAATAATAATATAACATATCCATTAGTGTCCAATGAATCTGAATATTTACAAGAATGTTATTTCTCAGCAATTGTTTTTGAACTTCTAGAACAAATTTATCGACTGTTCTTCTTATATCGTTCCGAGAGAATAATATCCGTGATTTGTATGATTCGACCAAGTAATAGTGCAATTGCTACCGTGTATCGATACTGATAAATGCGAGATAATTTCACAATTTGTGAAAACATCGTCTTGAAGTCTACGCACACTGCGACAGGACGGCACATGACGAGACGTTTCCTTCGAGCGGAGACAGTACGGCATTGGCCTGGCCCGTCCTGTTCCCGTCCTGGCATGTGCTGCCCGTTGCATACCTTAGTGCGCGCCCCTTCATAAGAAACTATAGAAAGAGAAAATAAACTCCGTCATGTTCCCGTCCCGGCATATTCCCGTCCTGTGCCGTCTTGTCGCAGTATGCGTACACTTTTAAGCGGGAACATGACCACGTTCGGTTTGTTAGGTTATGACAGTTGTCATGGTTTGATGTTATGACATTTGTTATTGGGCTCGCATGTAGAGCTGATATTTCATGATAGAAGGGAAGTCAGCAATATTAATCACATTGTTATTTAATACGCCACGAGCGGGAATATTGAATCTAACACAACTAAGTCGCAATATTGCGAATGAATCCACTACAGATGAAGGAGAAATCGCACGAGAGGAGCACTGTTTTCAACGTTGCCACCTCTACTATTGTCTCTTCATCTGCAATGGATCGACTCGTAATATTACACAGTCTAATTGCATTATGACTTTGTGTTGATAACACTGTAATTGATATTACTGAGTTTACTTCTTTCATGACATAATTATTCATGTGCGTACAATCACGAATGTTATAACCTCAACTGACTTTTTGCGCACTATGACAACTCATAACCTAAAAAACAAATGTTCGACAATTCGTTCAACCGCACATGGTTCCATTATTGGACAATGGGAGGCGTCTCCGCTGATGTTAGCCGGTAGAGCTCTCCACTCAAAACCCTATTACAACCTCCGTCTATGACGTCTCGCTTTCTGTTGAGGCTTGAGCGAGAGTTAAGCTGTTATTGCAGTTAGCACATCATGGTCCAATATTTGCTGCTCAATAAAACCTAATGCCTAAACCTTCTGTGAGAAGTTAATATGAAAAACCAGATAAGAATAATTCGGTTGTCACGCTAAAACGTGAATCATTCTAGATGATCCTTTTATGAACGAAGTCCTGTTCGCGCCGTTCACGGAAAATATCGAGTGAATCGTAAATCAGCCCGTGTTAACGGAGCTAATTATGATAACTTCTAACAACCGTGATGTCCTTCGTCATCGGGCTTTTCGGTAGAAAAAACTTGAAGAATTTATAGGCCAGTCGCCTGATGTAATCAAGGACTTTTATCTCTGGATTGCTCTCCCTACACAAGTGGAGGAAAGGCAGTGGAGGCAAACCGGTCGCTGGTTGATGCTGGTTTTTATTTTTTCCCCTAGTTTCCCGGGTTTTGGGCAGTGTCGCAGGTACCAGCTTCTGGACCGGTTGCCAGGCTTTTTTTTTATTTTCTACCTCCTCCACTCGCTTCCAGTATACTGAGCAGTCACGAAAGTTAGCGAGGTGGTCCCCCACAATTAGCGTACCAGCCACGTTCCGATCTCGGTTTCTCGCAATGATAGGTTTGGGGTTTCTCAGCACATTTTGAGCACCTTGGGGTTCTTTAACAATTGTTGATGGCATGACACCTGAGCTAACACCTGTGGCACGGCACCTTTTTTTACGTATTGTTCCTGAGTTCCAATGTGACTTTTGTCTGAAGGAAACGTGGCACGTTACGCTTCGAATGATTTAAAGTGAGTTTTTATCTGTGAGGAACATGTGTAGTGGAGGTCACTTCTCAATCTATACATGGTCGATACATTGAGTTTGTAAGTGTCTCTGAGGTCCTCCTTTATGTCCTCAATATCAGGACCAGAGTCTAACCCCCGGAGAACAAACCATGAGTTGTGTCTTTCGGTAGGGTATTGGTGTGGAACTCTAGGTTGTCACGTTTTATAGTATTGACAATCGATTATATCCTCGACTCAGTGTATACAATGGTTGACCTTCCGGTATATTTAAAGTTGAAGTCTTCCTCCAATTTATTTTTGAGCTCCTCTGTGAACTCTATTGATTGGAATGATTCCTTTGAATACAATTGGAGGAAGATGCTTTCTTGAATCCTCCTTCTCGCTTGAAAAGAGTGAACATGTTTCCTCTATTAGGAGAGTTTGGTTTTTGCTCTGATTAGTGTTTCACTGTTATTTTCTCTTATACTATCTCCTATTTGTAATTGTTCCACTTTTATTTACCTTACTGTTTGAGCCAATATATTCAGGTAGATTCTTTCTGCTTCACCTGGCCTAGGTATCTCCGTTTGATTTGACCAGGTATCTTTTGAGGTTTTGAGGGCTATCCCTCGTTTTGATGACATCTTTAGTGGTTCGAATAGTAGGAGTAGCGCTATGGGTTTCTTGTATCACCTCAATAGCGTACATTTCTTCCTGCTTTTTCTGTGTTTCCTCGATTGTGATTTTGGGGTTGTATTTATGGGGGTATTACCAAACTCCATACTCTCTGGTTCGCTCGGGTTGGGTGCTCATGCCTTAGGGAAAGTAATGTTCCTTTCCGATCTACGGGGCCTTCTGATGGGGAGCCTGTAGCCGCTTCGTCCCCCACACTGGGCTGTACTCGATCTCCACTATGTGGCTTCTCCGTGCCTGTAATACGCTGGACGTCGCTAATTTCCAGGCTTCTTTTTGGTTGTCTCCAGAGTATCCTACAACAAAGGAGGGAATGAATTTTTCTCTTCTATATTGATGGGATTTTGCTCAATGTCATGCGCACTCTTCCTACCATTTGACGACTCGCAATCTAAATCGGTATTCTCTTTATTGGGATTTTCAGTATTTCTGGGACCCGACCCCGGAGTTGCTTTCTTCATATAATATTTACTCTCTTTAGGTATATTCTATATTCTAACATGTACTGAAAGTGTAGTGTACTCCTTCTTTTCCAATACTTTTGATAAAAGGGGTTTTCACCCTCACACGAAGTGGTTTACTAACTTACACGGAGAGACCCGACTACCTTCTACGGCTGCCCGCAGCGTACTGTGGAACAAACAACACAAGCCAGCCCAAGCGGCTACCGTCCCGCTGAGTGCTGTCAATTACGACCTATGATGTATAAATCTGTCGAATGATTGTAATCAAAAAGTTAAATTTTAATTCGGTCAGATATTCCCCCAAAATTATTTCTCGCGTCGCGTCGTACAACCCCTCGAAACTCAATTGAAACTTAAGTTCATTTCTTGTTCCATATCCTTATTTTCACTCGAAGACTAAATGCACTCATTGCAATGTGCACCAAAAAAATAGGGAAAAAGTCGGGTCTAAAAACACAAAAATTACACAATTAACATATCAAGAGTACTGAGTTGGCCAATAGGAGTCATCGATCGTTTGAAGCTTTATTTTTGTTTTATTCAGTTATTCAATTTACTAAGTTTTTACTTTTATTGAGTTATTCTGAAAATAATTGTTCTAGCATTAATTTAATGAAAACCTAATAACTTTTCAGAAAATCTGACAATCATCGAAGACGATTTCTACCAAGAAACTGCACACATTCCTAAAGAACACCTAATTCAAAAACGAGAGATACCGCTCAACCCACCGCCCCAAGCTATTGAAGGAACGTGCGATGTAGTAGAAGAAAAATATTGGAATAAACCCGAGTATACTCGGAAAACTCGAAATGCTGAATGGACTTCCAAATTTCGGATGAGTAACGAATCCTTCGTGAAGGTCCTGGTGGTGGCAGATGAAAGTATGGTCAAGTATCATATGAATGATGATGAATTGACGCATTACATTCTGATTTTGATGTCTCATGTATGTACTCTAGTTTTCTTATACGTAAAACAGTAATGGCTAATTCACACACCAAACTTCTTTACTTTAATAATACTTAAGGATAAAAAATTTGTTAATTACGTCATTCATGAATATTGGTTGAAGAAAATGCGTAACAAATTTTCTCAACATTGCCTTGGAATTATTTTTGAAAAATTGAATGTCGAAAGCTTGACATATATACCAAAGAGTTTAATCAAAGAGCCCCCTGAAAGCTCACGAAAAAAATATATATCAGTTAATATTTTTCTCGAAAAACTTACATATTACATCGTCTAAGTTTTTTGAACCCGTTAATTATATTTCCAATGTAAATTAAATTATATATTTCTTATTGTTGGACAGGTATCATTTTTATTCAAAGATCAAACTATAGGAAATGCAATCTCAGTATCTGTGGTCCAAATCATGGTATTGAAAAATGTTAATTTTTCTAATACATACTCCTCAGGTAATAATAAACGATGTTACTATTCAGCTTTCACAAAAATCATTTGGTTTTAGGTATGTTACTGAAGTTTTGTAATTGGACAAAACAAAACATTCGAGATAAATCCCATAATGTTGCTGTTTTATTGACAAGGTACAGTATTTGTATTTTTTTTTATATTTTCTGGAAAATGAAGATATAATTTCTCACAGATATATGGAGTATAGATGAAATTTATTCTTATTTCTATGAACATAATATAATATACAGAGGGGACGTTAAAAGTTTCTCCTTCCCATTCTAACTTTTTGAACGTCAAACAACGTTTGTGAGACCTTATTTGATAGGTCTTTAAACTTTCTGTCCAATACTATTTCACTTCTAGAAATCGGATTAGCGTTTCCAAGTATCTAGCCATTTTATATTGGTTATGGATCTGTAGACGATAATTTAAAGAAGAATATATTCACTCCAGTTTATTCCAATAAATGTTCAAAATATTCATCATTCCTTTCCTGATATATGAAGTCTGTTTACAAATGTACTTTCTTAAGCTACGTCCTCACTGAGTCGACAATATCGACCAACAAATCGAAAAAGGCCAGATGTGCCAATCTGGCAAACAGCTCCTAACCAAGTACTCATAACAACACATTACCCCACGCTTTTTTACAACAAAATTATTTCTTCTGAAAATAGATTTATTCTGATTTCAGACTAATGACACTTTTAAAGTCATTAGTTACATAGAGTCATAGAACTTATTTCGATGTTGAACACAATCTTAAATTAGTTTCGAATTATTTCTTTAGTTTGTGCTGCTATTGAAGCGTGTTTTTTTAGTTTTTTCAAACTATTACTCATTTGCTGACTAGTTAGGAAATGAGTGAAACAATATTTAGGTGTGCAGATTCCAAGCTTTCGATAATCTTTATTATCATCATGCTACACTATGGAGAAGGAAACAGATTAGATTTATAAAGAGGGATGGGTCAAAACAACTTACAGGGTATGTAAGTTTAAGCGACAGGATGATTAAAATGTGGACACAACATATCTTCGTAGAGACAATAAAATAACCTCAGGAAGTTGAAGACAATAACAATATTTCACATCACAAAATGATACATCGACTATCTTTTGATTTTTTTCGATAATCGATGGAAAACCATTCGACATGTCGATCGACATGTGAAAACTGAAGTATACGTAAAACAACCGCAGTCTATTTCATTGTTAACGGATAAAATAAGATGTGCTGCTAACAAAATCATTACCAGGATATGAATGATGAATATTTTAAACAGTTATTAGGATAAATTGGGATCAGTTTTGGAATAATAATATTTATAGTTCGTTTGCAGATTCTATAATGAATATAAAACTGTGTGAAAAGCTATTTCCGGTTTTTTTGGCTATGTTATGCCAGGAAGAAATGCCAAAAATCCACGGCCTTCAAATCCGAAAAATAGTGACACTGAAAAATACTATTGCAAGAGCGAATATGTCTTTAAGGAACGATGGACGGCAATCTGAACATTCAATGAGATATCGTGAACGACGTAGATGGTTGTTAGGAGTATTTTGACATTGATTTTTTTAATTTGGTACTTGGTATATTACTTGTTTTTCCGATATGTGGAGTTTATGTAAATCTTTGAATTCAAGACCCAAAAAATATTGGTCCCTTGTTTTTTGAGGTAGCTCTGACCGGGATTTTTATGACCATATAGTGATGATGAGAAAAACGTCGGAAAACACATGTATTGTAATACAGAGCTGAATTGTTATTATGGTGGATTCAAAAATCGATGGAAAAAAAATGAGGTCCGTATTAAAAAAATAAAGTTGATTATGAAATGTAGTGAACGAAACATCGCAGTTTGTATCAGATTATAACAAATATGAAACCATGCTGAAGGTTCTTCTGCCTTTTATCATACCAATCAAAATGGAGACGGTAGAGCCAATAAATAAAATTCGACAATTTTAGTTTTTGACGAATATTTCAAAAACAATCACTGATATTCTCTATCTGAAAAGGGATAATTTCAGTTCCTTGAAATAGGAAACTTTTGTCCAATTCAACCGACCTTGTAGGTCTCATCGTTACTGAGATAGCAATAGTGGGATCAGCTTCCCAGGGTCTATCCCATCTCTTTAGGGATTAAGCATAGGTGTGACGTTTGGCTACTTCCACAATTGTCGAAGTCATCAGGCCGTATGTGTCACTGGGTTTTGTAAGGTTTATTAAACACAAACCTGGGTTCAATTGCATCACTGGCAGTAAGCGCTTCTCGCCATTGACTAAGCCTCAATTGACCCATTTCTACTTCGAAATTTACACCAGCCGTGCACAAACGTACCATGGTCATTGACGCAACCTCCTTAACATACAGGTCCAGAGGGGTCAGACAAGTAATTAATTCCATTGCCGCGGTTGGTGTTGTTCTCATGGCTCCCGTGATGTTTAAACAAGTCAATCGCTGTATTTGATATAATTTTTGGATGACCGTTGCTTGAAGAACCTTCCGGTTCCATGCTCAGTACGTTAACATAGGTCTTATTATTGCAGTGTAGATCCAGGTGACCACACGGCGTGTTGGTCACCTGGTATCAGCATTGCACCCGTACGGAGCTGGGGCGAGTCACTAGTACGATACATATACTATGCGTTGTCAGAGAGACAAAAAACATAGATAATAGATATAATTACCCAATGTTAAGAAGTATTCAACTGGATCAAATTTATGAAATAAAATATCCATCATTGAAAAAACAGGTCCATAAAAATGTTCTACTAAAATTGGCCTCATGAAAATAGTAAATGACTTTATATCATCATACTTTTTGAGAATAATAACCGAAATTAAATACAGATATATTTCAAGTTTTGTAAAAACTTAACAAGTTCCTGCATGGTTCACATATTTATCTAAAGGATGCATGTGTTTTGTTAGTAGATAAAATCGATAGGAAAAAATTCAGTACACTAACTAAATGAATTCACATGCTTGCCACTCGGATCTTCTACTAAGTATGAGTGTGTGTGTCTTCCAGTTTGTATGAGAAACTAACTTCTATGCTAACAAACCTTCTATGAGTTTTTGCTGTTTTTTGAAAAATGAACAAATCTAAATCAATAGAGAATCTGCTGAAGAGCAATAAAGGACAAACTGAAAAGTTCACCCGAAAAGTTACTGCGTAATATAAACTACTGAAGAGTCCAATTAGTCAGTAACTTGTCGCATTCAAAAATTTTGCCTATAAATTTAAAAACACATTTAAAAAAGTTTTTGGCTTTCTACTACTCCATCTTGATACAAAAAATGTGGGAATCTTCCAAAGAAAGGAAGGAAGTAGAAAGCCAAAAACTTTCTTTCCCAAAAGATTAAACACTCCTAATAAAATATAACCCCTTCAATCTAAACATTTAAAAAAATATTTATACTTAGCTTTCTTCAGTAGACGACCTTTCGGCAAACAACCTTTTTCCGTTTTCAAAACCTGAAATTCACTATAAAACTTTCGCCTAAAATTGTGATAGCAATTCTTCTGACATACGTCAAAAGAATGAAATGTCCAGATGTCATATGCGATAGTCGACATGGATACATATACTGGATGTTTTTTAAGAATTCAGTTAAGATTCATATTTCCGTTTTCAACCTCTCTTCTTAGTAATGACAACCAGGTACGATCTACTTCCACAGAGCTATTCGAAATACACTTGTTACCTGCTAAAAGAACATATACGGATTCTTTGACTTTTCTAATTTTTTCATGAGTTTCTTTGGTGATAATTTTCAGTTTGGCCTTTATTACACTTCAGCAGATCATCTATTGATTCAGCTTTGCTCATTTCTCAGATTGTGGTAGGTAATATATTCAAAAAACAGTAGGAAGCATTGAATCCTCCACAAAAAATGTCTTTCAAGCAATATTCTATGAGTTTATTTTGAACTTACTTTCTTCCTTCCTATGAAAGTTTTTTCCCAAAAACTAATCTTTCCTAATCGCGGCAGAGGCTTTCAACATCTACAGTATGATCTCAAGGACGAGACCATCATACTATAATAAGAAGTTAAACTACTTATATGACAGGAAATTCAGTCCTCAATCATTCAAGATGAACCCTTCCGAAGAGATCACACACTCTTCATAACCAAGAGCCGCGATCTGATCGAGACATAATGAACAGTACAGGCTACGTAGGTACGTGAATCTTTGAATAATCATTCTCAGAGATGAACATCAATCCGAAAACTACTGTGAAACATATACTACAGTGTATCTCTTCGGACGGGACCATCTCGTACAATTGAGGATGGGACTTCTTCACAGGTAAGTCGGTTACCGTCTAATTATATAGGCGTAGTCAATCTCCACTTATAATACAGAACAAAGTAATGATATTGAAATTTCAATTGTTTGAATAATCTGAAAAAACCGAATCTGTATTTTGTTACTATTCAATAATATATACATTTAAATTTGGGTGTATATGTCAAACTGAATTACAACGATTCGATCTTTTCTAAATTGAAATTTTAAGAATCATAATATATTTTTGATCTCAAACTTCTCCACGTTGTTTCAGAGATACTATTTGCCGAAATGAGTCAGTCCCGCCACAACGTTGTACGACTTTGGGTGTAGCTGAAGTAGGTTCTATGTGCCAATCGGGATGTGCCATTGTTAGAGATAAAGGACTTGCTTCTTCTTTTACGATAGCTCACGAAATAGGTCACATTTTGAGGTATTGGATTTTTTTCTAGGTTTGCTAAAAAATAAAGTTTTTCTCATATCACTTCTATTTTCTCGAATAATAAAAAAGTTTATCCTACTTTTATAGCAATAAATTTCTCTTTCAGTACCTACTTTGATTACACCAATAACCTTTATTGTTTTCAGCATGCCCCACGATGAAGATGGAAAATGCCAGCAGCTGAACAAAGACATAAGTATTAGTAATATTATGAGTAAGGTGATTGAAAAAGACACAAAACCGTTTACATGGTCACCATGTTCCAGATATTTTATTACAGAATTTTTAGAGTAAGTATATATCGAATAACAAATATTAACATTTTCATTCGAAGTCTGACATCGCTATAGATTCTCTTCCGCCATATTGATAAATATATATTCTTACTTGTGTGAATTCCACTTCATAATTGAAATATTTTTTATGAGGCATGCCTGATAGAATGTAGGCACAGCTTCACAAATACTAATTATTTGTCATTTTTTGTGCCTATAACATGAAAATTAAATATAGCACATTGTAATTCTTTTCGAGAATAGGAACTCTTTTAGAGTTTTTGGATTGCAAATTATCGAATCTAGTTACTTTAGTACCTACGAATTATGACAAACACGGCAAACATAACTAAATTTATGTTATGAGAAAAATATTTTCTCTGTTGAACAATAAAAACAACCTCAAGATAATTCGAACACTCAAATATTTAAACAACAAATATTCAAATCAGCAAGCGCAAGCCGTTCAACAGGTTATGACGATAGTTGTAATTCACTATGGAACGAAAAAATCAATTTTCGAATGTTAACTAATAAAAGCATTGTTTTAATTGATTCTTCTACTGAACATTCATTAACTGAGTTCATCGATATTTATTTCAAATATTATATAACAGATCAAACATCAATGATTTTTCTGATATCAAAAACAAAAAAATCTTTTATTCTGGAAAAGTAGCTATGCTGAGACTAATCCATATTTATGTATCATGAAAAATTACATTGTAAACTTTGTCTAAAAGGACTGGTACTCTCTCAAAAAAAAAATAATCTGCGACGGAATTATGTTTGATTTTCCTCTTATTGGAAGATGAGCCAATGCCGTTAAAAAGATATCATGTCGTCTTGGAAACTAATTTTGTCCACAGGAACAAAGTATATTAAGACACTCTTTCGCTTTTTCAATCGTAATTTGGGGTTTTATTGGTGATACTAAAAGTTGTCTTTACTTCATATCTGAAAGTTTTTTGTACAAGCTGTTCCAGATACGCGTTTTCTCCGAAAACGTGTTTTGATAATAGATGATTTCTCTTCTGTATTATACAGCCTTATCCAAACGCCTAACTATGCCTATTCCGACCATAGCGTGATAATTGGATTTATAGTTGAGATATCTATAAACATGAATTTTCTTTCGATTATTTCCTTTAAAGATAAAAAGAAAAAAAAATTAAGGCAATAACACTGATAGCCATGAAATTAACATCTGTGTCAATAATAAAATTGTTTTTCTATATCGATGCATTTCATAGGGGGAAACAGCAGCATGTTGATGTAATTTATTTTTGAACTGGTTCATAGTTTTAGAAGCTACAAGCTGATTTCGTTTTTACAATTATTGGACTGGAACAGTGCTGAAAAAACTCACAACATGGAAACTCACCACTCTGTTTCGAATTTGTAATCCATTAAGTTTTTCAATGAAGTCAGAAGTATTCTTTATGTAGGTAACTGTTAGTTTTCGGTTTTGACAGACATCCGATTTAACTGACAATTGGTCCCAGAGGACAATTCTGTTGTGTATTTTAGGTATGTGCATGAGTATGCTCTGTTTTGTGTTAGGCTACAGTACTGTATATCTTTTGTTCCACTGATTTCGTCGGATGTTAATAAATTAATGGATGAAGCCGTTACTACGTGGTAGGAGTTCATCATGAAAATCATGTCGGATTTTTTTTCCGTTTTTTGTAAACATTCATTGTTGTAACAGTGGAATCCGTATTGTGTACTTCGTATGTTGTTTATGAAATAGCTGCGTTAATCTGTTTTCGTATTCATGAGAATCAATTATAACTATGGTTATCTGCGGAAAGGATTTCAATATTACCGACTGATCTAAAAGATTTGAGTGCAATAATTTCAAACTTACTCTCCATTGATATGGTGGAGGTATGTCATGTTACTATAACACAGACAACATAAATTCTTTTCTGATTTATTTGGATTCAAAAGAACTCACAATTGAGTAGTCTTTAGAAAGGGAAGTCCATAATCAATTTTTTTCTCGATGTGATTGTGATGCACAGTTCAGAACCTTTGGTGTAGTAATGAATATTACTGGAGTTCTATTCCAACACCAAACTGTTATTTTTAACACCTCGACAAGTGTTTCAATAGAGAAGTGATCTTCTTCAAGAGGAAGATTAAACTAATTCTACATACAATGTTGTGCCTTATTAATATCTTAAATACCTCTGCCTGGTACCTGCGTCTTAAAATTAATTTCACAATGTTGCGTTATCTACTAGTCAGGTAATTCTGATGACTAAAAATATTATTTCAATAGTCTATACAGGGTGGCCACTTTTTCAATGGGATTGTATTGGTAACTTTTAAACCATAAAAATTAGAAGGTCGGTTAAATAAAAAAAAGTTGCATTCATGAAAGTACTGTCAAGTGGTTCAAACGAATCGATCGAGAATATCAGGGCCGGTTATTGAGATATCATAAGAAAGGTAAACTCTGTCATTTTGATTTTTCTTATTTTCCCACGGTATTTCAAAAATTATCAAAAAATGTTGCGAACATTTTTTATTCAATAGGTAATTCTCCTCAATTTGACGTAATAACATTTCGAATCCAACGTTTCATACTCTCTGGGCCACCCTCGACATCATTTTTTTCAACACGGACCTGCATATTTCATGTCAATTTTTGAAATAACTTTACACGCTGAATTCAACGATATATGGGAAAACTGAAAGAATCTGCTTATATTATTTTAGTAGGTAACAAATGTATTTGAACAAACTCTGTGAAAATGGATCGTACCTAGTTTTCATTACTAAGGCGAGATGTTGAAATATAGGGACTTCCGAACGATAACGGCCATCTTGTTGAAGCTACATCTGTCAAATTACTGTTCATTTATTCAATATATTTTGCCAAATCACAATGGACGGATATAGCAGTCAACAACACGTGCAAATAATAAAATCTATCGGAAACATCACCGCTGTCTGTGAGCGTGTGCCGGAGAATCCGAGGCAGTCGATTTCTCATCGCTCACAAGAACTCGGCCTTTCGTAGACAACTTGGTGTTTTTTGCGTCGTAACTTGGGCCTACACCCGTACAAAATTCAACTATCCCAGGGACTGGAGGTAAACGACCCTAGACAACGCTGAATGGGCTCTGCTGAGGTTGGCAACTGACTTTATTTCCATAGAAAAATCATCTTCAGCGATGAGGCCCATTTCTGGATGAATGGGTACGTGAACAAACAAAATTGTCGAATTTGGGATGTAACCAATCCACATGAGATCCAAGAGCGTTCAATGCATCTCGAAAAAGTCACTGTTTGGTGTGGATTTTAGGCTGGCGGCGTCATTGATCCATATTTCTTTGAGAATGACGTTGACCAGGCCATCACTTTCGACGAAGAGCACTATATGTCGATGATTACCAACTTCTTTTGGCCTGAATTAGATGATCTAAACACGTGGTTTCAACAGGACGGCGCTATGTGCCACATAATGTAAATTCAAATCCAAGATAGAGTGGATGTAAACATTGACATGCCCTACGCACGTGATATTGAAAAGCCCAAGAATTGGCCAGGGTTGTATTCAGAACCAACATCTTGTTGATC
>WOGR01003342.1:0-16017 GCA_015342045.1 Leptinotarsa lineolata
ATTTGTATTGTGTATTTCTATTGTATATTTTAGTATAATTGACTTTTTCCACGCTGTAAAGTCTCTGGAAATAAAACTGATTTGAATTGGAATCTATTGATTTCTGTTTCACTACAGGATTGATAGACTTTTCTTCCAATAGATTCTCTATAAGAGTAATCGTTTCATTCGGAGGAATACTTTACATCGAATCAGATCAATTTGGCATTATCCGACAGTGTAATATCTTGAATTTCATTGATCACGTGGTGTGAATTCCTCAAACTGAATTTTGATTTGAAATTGGTGTGGTTCTGAATAATTGCGATAAGTTTTTTGGATATTTTAACTGAAGGAGCTGTGACAAAAGAAACTACCGGTCTAATCGGGTAGTTATCTTTGTATAATTCAATCAACGAATAGAGTTTTGGTGGTTGTGGGTTCATAACTAACGATCTGTATTTTTCTGACACAATGACACAATGAATATTTTTCAAAGTTTTCCTGACTTCCTTCTGTTTGAGTGACGATATGAGTTTTTTACTCAATAATGGGATAAAACCCGAAACTGGTCGTGAAAGTGAAATAACTAGTGGAAATTAGACAAAAGTATTTTTCATTCATTTCATTAATTTTTTCATTGACAAACAGTTATAGATTCCATATATGAGTTGAGAAGCGGCTGCAGATGCAATGTCATGAAAAGTTCATATATGTGGAGATAAAACACAAATGAAAACTTCATCTGTATATCGTCAACGAAAGTAATATTTCTTATTATCAGGAGAACAAACAGAATGCCACGTTTGAAGTCAGTCATCAGTTTATACACACGGATTTTAAGGCTTCAAGAAAGATGTTTAATGAATGCAGTGCTGACTTGAGACTAAGACCATTGATTCACCGGCTCACGGAAGGGAACAGCGGAGATCAATACAAACTGTGAAACCTCGTGGTGGCCGTGTCGTGGTGTGAGGCAGGTTAGGGAAGTCTGCCTGCCCTTCTTATAGCTGCACTCTACTGCAGTCTTTGCTTCTTTCCGCCCCCTTCGCCAATTCATACTCACTTGCCAGAAGGCAATATCATTTGGCATGGAGAAAGCGGGGATAATTCAAAGTCAAGCTTTTGATTAACTAGCCGGAATCGGGACGAAAACATGTCAGTTGGGATTCCTTGTTAAGTGAGTTTATTTTCAATGTTGTGATTTGAATCATTCACGAGACTTTTTTGGTTCATTTTTTCATTTTTTAGATATTTTGATATTTCAGAATCTGAAAAATATTTAAAAATATCATAAAATATGAAATGAATTCCAGTTATGAGAATGATACAACAAAAAAATTAGTAAACAACTGGGTGGTATTTCAAATTTGTCTCGCAAAAAACTTATGAAAAGGAGCGATGCCATTTTGGAAATCAAGTCCGGTCACATCTTCAGAATCGAATGAACTCAATTTTCGGAAATCAGTTTTCACTTTCCACAATATAATTCTAGGAGGTAGTCAATCTATTGATTGTAATTTGTTGCTCAAAAATAAAATATAACTTGTCTTTATTAATTTAGTTCAGTTTTCTTTGAACTATAATTTCTCGGTATTGATTTAACTTCTCATATGGTTATATTTCCTGTGCTAATTCCGGGTATCTTCTACCAATGACATATTTTTCAATGTCTGCACAGTTTATTTGAATGCATCCATTTCAAATAAGGCTGAGTTTGTGAAAAAGTGGAGGAAATCAGAAATTCATAATGAAAATAATACGTTAAATCAACTATTTTACTATTCCAAACGTTTATTGGAAGGCTTTTTAACACAAATGTATCCATAGTTTTCTGCTTTAGTCGCTTTATCAACAAAGAATTCATCTCGATACTGTAATTGTCTCTTAGTGAATATATTTTACTGAAAAACCCAGGTATTCTTCAATAAGCAAGGAATTCATTAATTCGAGAAATTTCCCATTTTAAATTCATAACATGTTTCATTGAAACATATATTAACATTAACATAAATTTTAACATTGAACACGTTCCAACAGAACCATGAAACAACAAATCCTCCTACTGATAAAGAACATATTTATTATCATCCTATCAGAAAATCAATCCATGAAAATAGAATACAGTAGATATATGCAAAGATGTCATAGTGTCCTATAGTGCACAATAGATAAAACAAATTGACTTATAACAGATTCAAAAGAGTTTGAACAAGTTGATAGAATACTTCAAATTATGTTAAGAGTGGAGTTGAATTGTATTAGTTTAGCATAAATTAGGTAAAATTGTGTCAGGACATTTTATTTATTCAAATTTGTTTTCAAACGTAGTCCATAATCTTGTTTGTACCTATGGTTCTTTTCAATCCTAAGTTCTCTCTTTTATTTTTAGGTTCTTAATCTAACTTTTCGAATTCATATCTTACAGTTCTCTGAATGTGTCACTGTAGCTTTTTATTTGTTTGTGTTTTTATAGCTTCTTTCAACTCCTTTCAATATTAGTTTTCAACCGTTTTCTTCACATTCCGTCGTATTTTTTTTATATTCTCTTCGAGCAAAATTTCAATTCAATGAGTTATTCAATATATTTTCTACTTGTTCTGACTCTATTTCAATACAAATTTATCATTCTGACAAGTTTCATTATTAACACCAAAGAATTATTGAAAATTATACAGTAACCTGTATCTACTACTTTCATAAATCATTAAATATAATTCCTCCAGGAATTCTCGTTGAATGAACTTTTCCGATCTCTTTCACTAAAACGTCGTCTCTGCATTTACAAGATTTTTTATTCAAAATTCAGCGCATATTATGAATAAATTTCTCATAAGAATACTGCATTTCCTTTAGAGCTCGCCGTGAAAAGAATCCCCGAGATTCTAAGTGCAATACATCTTTGCATCACATAGTTAAGACTGGAAGGGTTGTGAGTGGTCTTTGGGGGTGGAAAAGGGTGAGGTATCTAGAGTGGAAAATGTGATTTCTTCATCTCTCGCTTCGGCGCAGGAAAAAAAATTACGAGTTGGACCAAGAAATCTACGTGTATGACCGCTGATGGGGTGAAAAATGCAAACGACCTGTACCGCTGTAGGCACGCTGATGTATTTAGTGTCTTCTGAAGCTTTTAATCATATCTCCTCGAATAATTTCATGAATGCGGTATGAATGGTTACAAGGTTTTCTGCAAAGGGATTCCCTAACAAGATGCACTGAAAGATTGATTCTCGAAGCGGTGAGATTTCTAAGGTGAATATTTTACAGTCAAATTTCACGTTTTGTTCAACATTTCAAAGGAAATCGAGATTCTTCGTCGAGTAATGATGTTGTCTCCATGTCATTAATTCTGATTCTAAATGAATATATCTACATGAGTAGTGGATTAAATATGTCTGTTATTATCTATTTTTCCGTTAACCAGCAACTCAGATATAAAATAAAAATCAATTTTGCTTCCTTCCAACCAGATAGATACCCTAAAAACAAGGCGATTTGTTTAACATGATTGAATCTTTTCTCTGACTTTCAATGAATTTTTTTTTCTTTTGTTCTCAGAGTATTTTGTGACAACATAAACAATAACTAGTTTAAAATAAATAGCCCTAACGGGAGGTTCTGAAAGATATCAACTCTATGCGAAAAAACAAATAAATGTCTTGAGGCTACAGAATTGTATAATTTATCAATAACTTCTATACAGTGAAATTCTACTGGTAAATATTGAATAGTCTTATAGTCCTGTACAAAAAATATACTGATATCATTATCTATATAAAGCTACAGTATCATGATGTTTATCTCCAAATCTTTTACCAAATGTTTGGTTTCATTTTCTTCCATTCGTATCGTTTTTTACAGAGTAACTTCAATGTGGAAAAAAGTAATTTCAATGTGGAAAAAAGTAACTTCATTTGAGATTACAGAAATTTACAGAAATTTTCATAAATAATTTAGTAAATCAATATGTATCTGCTTTCAGAACAACTACAACACTCCGTCCATCGCCTCATTATGATGATGTGTACGCAGTCGTAGACGAACCGTCAGTCAGCCACAGCCAACAAACCCGAAAAATAATTATGATACACTTCTCACTTCTTTCTTTCCTAATTTCGATATACTTCATATGCCATATAAAACCCAATTTCAACTTCCTGTTATACTCATTATATAAAACTTATTTCGATGGATACTAAAAGGCATTAATATCGTGACTAGATTAGTACTTGAGTGATATTCAAAATGAGTTTCTTCTATGTTTAAAGGACATTGTTCAATATCTCATTTCCATGCTCATGCTTTTCTGTTCGCTAGCCATGTACCTATTAAAGTGCAGGGTGGACGATATTCTATTTGTGAATTTTCATTGATAATAATGCTTGTAACACACTTTCAAATAATTTTCGAAAAATAAAAAGGTAACCTCTCATAAAATTACTGTTTGTTTCTGAGATATAGTAAACCTAAAAATATTTTTTGAAAATATTCGTTTCGATTGTGTGCCACCTCAATTATTCAGACAAGAAATGAACCATAACCGATCCGAGATTTAACAAGTTCTAGAGAGGCCACTTAGCAGGATCACAATCTAATAATACGCGAGTTAAAATGATGACTTCGCGTCATACATTCACACTTGCCACTAACGATGTTTATCCGCAACTAGAATTAAAGAAAACGGAAGGAGCATTTAAGTCTGTGTGAAACAAAACTAAAAATAAAATTCTCATAAGTTCGCTTCATTTAGGTAATGGGTTAATTAACTTGTTTGATCAGTTACAGAATTAAATGAAAACGAAAAATTCACACCGGATATGCTTATTAAAACGACAACGCAATTGAATAAGGCGAATTTGAGATAGAGGTGTAAACGAGAATCCGGAATTTAGTTGAGAGAATTTTGTATCAAAATTACATATACATACATACAAATATGTATTTCAATTCTTTAAACGCAGATTGTCAGCAACGATAACTTTGTTTGATTCGATATAAGATTCAATTTTATCGATATAAGGTGATTTTGGATTGATTAATTTCAAAAAGAATGTTTTGAAAATATATATGTACTCCACTCGATAGGGTTTGTAACATCTTGCTTACTGAATATTTCATTTAAACAACCGAATTGTATAACAACACTTTCAGCTTCTCAAACATTACTACAGTCCATAGAAATCCTAAAAGGAATTACTTATACTTTCAGTTTGAAGAGGCTGGCATATGAAAGAGGGCTGTTCAAAACGGAATTTTTGTAGTTTTCTGCAACTCTTTATTATTTTCAGATTTGCTAAAGCATTTAGGAGTCTAGTGTTATATAACGATCTTCAAAAAAATGAAGTAATATTCCAGTTGCCGCGGTTGTATTTTTCTCTAGAAAATTCATCTGGTTGAAGCTGAAATGATTCTGCAACCGAGTTATGAATCACACGTTAAAAGGTAAGAACTCGTTAGTCCTTAGCCTGCACAAGTTTCTCATCTTCTGAGAGTTGTCGTTCATATGAGGGCGACAGCTGATTAACGGAAAAACAGATTTCAAACAGATTTATTATGTGGCTGTTATACAGGTCACGTTTGAAAAATTAATTTTCTTATATACAAAATCTGCTACCAACTGTGTTCTCTGAGAAATGAGTTTTAGTAGCTCAATTGAACTGACCATAAAACTTATCCCAGTCCTCTCAGACTACTTGAATAATAACAGGTTTATCAATTTCAGAAACATTTTTTTCAGGTAGATTAACTTGTTGAAGAGGCCAAGCAGCAAAATGAAGAATATATTTAAATAATTGTATCATACTTTAAAGCAAGCCTAAAATCGTTCGATTAGCTTCAAAAAACAAATTTTCTTCAGGATCTTGTTGAATATTCAGAAGGTTTCAAAAGTAATTTTGGAAATAATGACTGAAGACATCTACATGAACGAGCGATATGACCGCTCTCCTCTCATTCCTGAGGTGACATGACCTAAAAAGAAACAATCTTCATAATAAAATTATTGCTATTCACATTTTCCCGATTAGAAAATCTCCCATCAAAGCAACAAGTCATTACACAGAAGATGATTTTATTCTGAATTTTTATTTCATGTTTTTCGCGAGAGCAAACATTCCAAAAATGTTACATACCAAATTGTTAAATTTCAATTATTTTAATAATAATAAGTTAAAAATTTTCGATTCATCTAAAATTTCCGATTCATGTAAAATTTCCATTTTGACCCATCGTTAAGCAAAAAAGTATTTCTTTTCCAACTCCTCATGACTAGAACTATGGATAGTTTTCAATAGTTGGCAGTTGAATCAGTTTTTTCGTTTGGAACTGCAAACAATGAAAGATAATTATAAAAATGTATGCATTCATGTACGTTCATATTCAAAAAAATGATCCGGCACTGAATGATCAATGAGCTGATCTCCGGTGAAAAATTACACTTGTTGACGTCACTGTACCTTCCGGTTTTTCGTAATATTTGTTCAATTTTAGGTGGAGGGAAGTCTCGGATGTGACTAGGTAATTGACTTTTTCATATGTAAAGACAATTCAAATCATTTTTTTCTCATAAATTTTGTCACGGTTCTGACCTGGCAATTTGAGGCGCACTTTGTAAGTGTGACGGGAAGTAGGGAAAGAAGGAAGCACTATTTTTTACAATTGTCTAAGGAAATGAAATGCTACTTTCGATGAAACTAACCCCATATCTCGACTGCTACAAATTGGTTGATAAAAATACTGGTTTTGCATTGACAAAGGTTAGGTTAGGTCAATCCGCAAGTGTTTATTATGGTTCCTTGCATTGACATAACCAATGACATGAATTCAGTGTTTTTTAATTTTAAAGGTTTGTGATGTTCAAAATAACTTTTCAGTATTAATTTATTTCGAGTAATAGAATTCGTAGAAGAAAATGAAGAATGTACAATTCAACGCGTTTTTTGTAATAAAATTTCATATCGTTTCACACATATACTCGTATATGCCACATTGCATTTCACATATCAATGTAGTTTTTCTGAAATGACAAACGTGGAATAATATATCTTTCTTAAAATGACCAGATCAATTAGTTAACCTCAAACCGTACTCCTCCACATAATCATGACGTATGATAATCCAGAAATAGGTTTTCAGTATGAAAAATACGTCGTTTTCCATCGTAAGAAATTAATGACAAATGAAGGACAATCTGCTAGATTATACGTTTTAAAGAATTGGGAGGAAATTATATGAACGATGAGGGCCCTAAAGTTACTGTTTAAGTGAAATATACATTAGTCAAATTATGGCTTCGTCGGGTAGCGATTTGCTTTTTTATTACTTCCATTCATTTAAGGTGAAGGAAGTTATAATTTCGCGCACGAAAGAAATTGATTTAAAAATGTCTCAGTGTTTACTTAATATTCCGTGGTTTATTTGCTAATTTTCACGCACCCACAAAGAATATATCCATGGAAATTTCCTTTGTTTTTCCATTCACTATTTTTCTGGAGTATTTCTTCATACTTTGATGGAATTATGTAGAATTTCAATGTTTTCATATTTCACTTTTCATATGTCACATGTTGGAATTAAAGTGGGGTAAATGTTGAAATGTTTTTATTTGGTTGAATAGTAAAGACGCATCTTATAGCAATAATTATCTGGCAACTGAAGAAATCTCTAAGTGATGAAATATATCGCCAACTGGATCTCTATTGGATAAAATACACCTCTTTCACTATATTCATTTTCCTATATTCATTAATGTGCACTTCCGAAGACTAATAACATAATGGCAGGAATAATTATTTAATATCCTGAACTCGCTTGTGAAAGGAACAAAACAAATCAAAGTAAACCCTTGCTGAGAAAAATCAGTGTAAAGGAAGTGTATAATGAGGAAACAAGGGAATGAAATAAGGCGATAATCACCACGAGACTATGACGAAGACAGGATACCGTTCGATGACATTTATACACTGCTCTATAGAGTCTTTGAACTTTACTGTAGTAATAATTAAATAATTCAGTGGAATCGGGCATCCAGGTGAACTACGCAGTACAGAAACTAATCACGTAATACAATACGTTCAGAAATATATTTTAGAACGTTTTCGAATTATTTTTGGAGGTAGTAGTAAAAAGTATAAAAAATGTGGGCATGAAAAAGTAACATTTATTGTGAATAGAAATAGTTTTGTGGAGATGATCTTGATCACAGGATTGAATGTAGCGAGGAAATTATGAGAGATTTAGATGAATTTGAATTCTTGTTGACCCATATGCCTATTGTTTTCTGATGAATCCACCTGGTCCAGTATTCTGCAAAATCCGATCATTCAACCAGAATTTTTGAGGACTAAGTGAGTAAAGTTATCTCCATGGAATCTTTACATATATCCTGTAAGAGAATATTCAAGTGATTCTGAATTTGAGGAACTTTTCTATTTGTTGTCAATTGGAAACTATATTACTGCCAATTTGAATAGAGTATGCGAACCCATTGTCTGCTGTGGAAAACAGTAATTTTGCGAAGATGAATAGCGATTCTGCTAGATACCAGATATGAATACGAATGGAATGTTGAAAACGTTGATACCCGGTGGAGCAACTCGTCGAATCCTTGTGATCTACAATCAAAGAATATGAATATCGATTAAATTGAAGAGCTTATATTTTTTAGGAGTGATTAATTTTTGGGAAAAGAAAGTTTTTGGCTCTCTACTACTCCATCTTGATACAAAAAATGTAGGAATCTTCCAAAGAAAGGAAGGAAGCAATCATTTTCAAAAGAAGTAACTCGAAACATACATGTGTAGATCATTCAAAGAAGTAACTTTCAGACACAAAATGGAAGAAAAAGCCCTTCTGAAACAGCTACTTTCAGATAAACATTGAATTACACGAAAGAAAAAATTCTTTCGAAACAAATACTTTTATATGAACACTGAATTATATAAAAAACACTTTTTTCTACTCAGTTTGTATTCCAAACGTTCGTTGTATCAAGATGGAGTAGTAGAAAGCCAAAAACTTCTTTGCTATTTAAGAAGTTTAATTACATCAAAGTTTTGAAAAAATTGATTGACATTGAAAACCTCAAATAAACCTCAGATATATCTATAGTTGAGATGGAACCAATACTTCATGAAAATTCATAATAACGTATTCGAATTAAGTTTTATTGAGATATTTTTTACTAATAGTTCGCTAAACCGTCACAAGTGTTTCACTATTCCATGGCTTCTTCAGGCGTGTTGAATACCAACTAGTTCTATATCGTGCTTCATCGTGATTTGAATCTCAATGAATATTTCTTCCTGACGAATTTCTACCTAAAAGGAATACACTACATGATAAATTTTTATAATTCCAGGAATAAACTCATCAAACTTGACATAAAATAAATACAAAAATACCTGTCACCTCATATTACCTCAATCAATTGTCAAATTCATAGTTATGAAACAAATTCAATGAATTAGAATTATTCAAATCTATTTGGTCATTAAGTGAAAGTTACTTATTTTTAAATATATTCATTTCTAAACATTCCAAAAGATTGACTTTCAAACCCATCTCTTCCAAATGTGATACGTCACATTTATGATTGAACTCATGCACGTTTTTCAAAAGATAGTTCACAAACGTTTATTTGCTCCACACATTCAGGAAACACTTCCTTGTTTTTTGTTCTTTTGGAAAAAGTTCTCCGAGTTTGGCCAGTATAAAGGTTGCAGAAAGAACAACTCAAGTTATATACTGCCAATCTATTTATTGTTGAACGAAACTCATTTTTTTGTGGAGGAAAATCAATTTTGTTGTTATTACTCATATTATTGGTGGGCGCATTAAAGAAGTTTATTATCATATGAAATGTTCACTATCGTTTTTTGAAATTGAATATACCTGACTCAAAGCTATTTTTTGTAGTTTTTTGAAAATAATCAAGTCAATAGGATCCACATCGAGACCATTTTTTATTAATGAAATTCAGTTCTCTTTAAACATTTCTTTCTGAAAGTGAAATATTTAATAGACTGTAGAGTTTGTAGAAAACCTACTATTAAGATTCAAATTAACATGGTTTATAAAAGCAAGATAATATATAGATGAAATTATAAATGTAACATACTCGTTGATTTTTTCCAAAATCTTCCTACATTTGAATCATCCTCCATCTTCTACTGTTTAGAAATAACCATTGAGAAATTATTGATAAAATGAAATTTTATTATCATTGTGAAAAATAACAAATATTTTATATTTTTCATATGTGTCTATTCTTCGAAATTTTATTCAATCAACCTTCAGAAATTCGATTAGTATTACCTGTTATGGAAGTCAATAACATTTAATATGCATGCTAGTGTAGGTATATCAAACCGCACAAGGGGTATCGCTAATTGCTAGTTATATACGTTTTACAAGAGACTGAAATCATTTGATGAAACCAAAAGGGGTCCAGCTCAACAAGGAATAAAAATAAACAAAGGTTCATCTCGAAATTGAATATTTTGGAAAATACTAGTTTCGTAAATCCGATCAAAAAAGAGACATAATAAAAATTGCAAAATTACAAATCATTGAAATATTATATCTCCTCTGTATTCTAGAGAGGAGCATGATTTGCGACCAAAAAGTTTTGTCACGTCAAGAGCTCACAAAGAGTGAGTATTACGACTTCCCCAATAAAAGTGCCTTCTAACGATTTCATTTGTATTCTGCCTAGTATCACCTATGGATATTTCACTTGATTGTGGGATGTTCACTAAACAGTTTACAAAACCACAACACGTGTTTTACTTCATAATAGTTTCTTCGAGCGAATACAGTATCTGACAATTATTACTTTGAATGCATAGTTCATCCCCAAAATAATCTGTCCCAATTTGAACTTAAGAGGTTATGTGATGTTATCAGCCCTAGCAAATCATCAATCCTTTTTAAGATTGGCACGATATTCCCAAAGAGTGAACAGGAGTTCGAAAAGTATTTTGTCTATTTTTTGGGCAATATTTATTGATCCCAAACTTTGTCGATATCTAGATAGATAGATACCTGAGTGTGACAGCTTTTAGCTATGGTTAGGCGTTTAGATTAATGATATATGATATAAAACCGGAGACGATAATATCAATGTTATCACGTTCTTCGCCAGCCACCTGCTCCTCTACGAGCAACAGTAAGGAGTGTACCATTATTACTATAATACAAGATATAAAGCACCATCGAAAGAAACATCTTTTTCAAAAATATGCTAGTAAATTAGATTCTGGTACGATAAAACGGCATTTTTCTCTTATACGGGAATTAACTATAAAAATCTTATCACGCAAGTAAACGTAAATTCAAAATTGCGACACGCCATAACCACAAGAATATAATAAACATCAAAATGTTTAGGACATTTCTTTTTAAAAGTCACTCACATCCCTCGAGTCAGATTATAAAACTCCCAATAAAAAAGACACCTCAATACAATAAAAAATATCGTTTCCGAGATAAATCACCTACTTGACATTTGTTCTTTACTATGTGTCCCATAAAATGTATCAAATTGAAGTTGAAGTTATATTCTAAGAAAATGGGATTGAAAGTCATTAAAAAAAAAGCAGGGGAAATCAGTGGACAACGACAAAAGGTAGAATATTACTATTGGATTCAAAAAATTATTCAATTTGAATAACTCTACCTGTTGAAGACATATTTTCTTCTTCGAAAAAGAACGTTTCTTTCATGAGTAG
Source organism: Leptinotarsa lineolata (assembly GCA_015342045.1). NCBI lineage: Eukaryota > Metazoa > Arthropoda > Insecta > Coleoptera > Chrysomelidae > Leptinotarsa > Leptinotarsa lineolata. The sequence goes on from WOGR01003342.1 coordinate 11,709, forward strand.
CTGGAATTTATTTGCCTGGAGGATCGATTTTGATCCGTGAAGTTAGTATTGCTCGGCCATACCTTTTGAATTGATAATCTAAGTTGACTTATTAATGATTAAGAAAATAATTAATGAACTATCAAACTTTGACTTTCGTCACTATGTTATGAAATGTTCTGAATAGTATCAGGAGTACTACTTAACAGTAGTAGCCGGTTAGTACTGGCTATTTCCTTTTTCACAATTTTCTTCTGAATAAGGCTTCCTTCCCCAGCACAATGACAGTATAGGCTTTCATTATAAATTGTTGTATTCTTCGTGAATGTGGTGAGTGAACTGGAGAAAGACTGATGAAAAATACAAAAAAGGTGTTGTAGAGGCTCTGAGTCGAATTGTTCATTGTATAAGTGAATGTTCTAAAGAAATATCAACCGTAACAAGTGCTGAATTGAAGAGAAAGATTGCAGAGGTCAGTTGATAGTTTCATTTACGATAACTTGTTGAAGGGGATCCTTTGGAATACTAAACTATTTAGAATTTTGTTGAACAAACTGCTGATTTTACATGGAACAAAAATTTATCTAAAAAAATCGTAATTGCTGCCAGTCAATTTCAGATGCGATGTGATCAGAGGCTACTTCATTATTTTGGGTAGCGTACTATACGTGATAAGTTACTGGAAAAATATCGATATTACGCCAGTTCACACGTCCAGTTTGTTTTTTGAATTCTGAACACATTTCATAATGAAGGTATTACTTAAAATCACAAACAAGTCTTATCCCAAAGAAGTCTTGACGATCTATTGGTGGTCTACTAAGGGCTTCACAACCTGAACCGGGAGGGTGCCAACAACAATGAAAAAGGTGAGCATTTACTATAGTTTCTTATGGCAAATAAACGTTGGCAATATACCTGCTCATGTAAACAATTAACAGACATTAGGATAGATTCTAGTTATTTAAAAATGGAAACTTGTTTAGATCATCAATACATAAACTTTGGAATGGAAAGGTCTCATACCCCGTCTTATATCTAATCTCCAGAGGAAAATAGGAAGCGTCTAAGACCTACATAGAAATTTACCCAGACCACAGATGAGATATTCTATAATAGTATTCTATAATAGTATATTCGATAGCAAACTCATTACAGATATTTCTGTGAACAAACATTATCACACAATTAACCAGAAATTGTATAGGGAGATTCCCAGGTGGAATAAATATCTGAAACAGATGAAACAACAGGCTGAAAAAAGCTTGCTAACTGAATACAATAGGACTCTGAGGAAATCTAAGTGCGGCTTGCTGAGGAGGAGTGTATGGAGGTGGAACAGCTCCAAATATCTGATAGACTTTATAATATACTCGCAAAAGTCTAACAGGTTTCAACAAATACTGAAGAGTACCAAAAAAGAAGAGGAGAAGCTATAAGCGAGATATACCTAATGCAAACTTCCCTGGGTCAGAAATCACAAGTGTAGAGAAATTCAGAATTATAGTCCCCTAAAAGGATGTCTAGGGAGGACCGCTGCATCGAGACCAATATTTTTGTTACCGGATACGGTTTTTTATTGAATCACAAAAAAACAGAATATGCTTACGAATTGAGTAAACCTTTATTGTGAAGTTTCCACATGAAAGATTACAAACCCGCAACATGTTCTGTTTCTCTTCTATTTAAATCTGTTTTTTTCGTAAATCAGTTGCCACACCCCTCCGAACGACAACTCTCAGAAATCGAAACTTGTGCGAGATAAGAACTAACGAGGTTTTACCTTTTACCTAACACGGTTGCAGAATCATCCCAGCTTCAACTAGATAAATACTCTCGAGAAAAATATCTGGTCGAGGTTGGAATCGAACCCACGACCTTCCGATCGTGATGTGTTTCATACTAACCTATTAGATTAGAACTTTTTCAAATTGTTTTCGAAATGATTCATTTGTTCCACAGTTTTGTCACTCACAGTTTCATTTTCGGTATTTCAATTAAATATTGATTTCGATACACAACAATCGTATTAGGTATATACATGTATGTAAAAACAGGTGGTACACCTATAATTTCATCAATCAGAAGTCAGAGGTTATCTCTCACTATTCATGACGTTACTGTGGTGGCATATGGCCCTATGCAAGATGAACTTCCGGTAAGTCGCGAATGTATGAGCATTTCCGGTCCGTCATGCGATGTGATCACCCAGAAATTATTCCCACCGGTGATATACTCTTAATGAATAAGAACAAATATCAGGTGGTGCGTTATGGGGGTGAGTATTAGACAAAGCAGGCGAAGGGCCGGTTGGAAGTTACAGATGGACGGTAATTATAGCATGGCTATTTTCAGTTAGAGGGAAATAGAGCAGACTTTAGATTCACGACTCGATTTTTTTCAGTATTAAAAAAAGTTCATAAAACAAACTACCAAAGTAAAAGAGAGAAACATAAAGTCGTAACTGCGTTTGATGACTAATTCGAGCCCTAGGAAAATAACGATTTTCATATTCCGAAACTGATAATCAGAATTCAACCATTCATTTCAACGTTTATAATTTTTCATTTGTTGATACCGGGGTTATATAAAGGGTTTTCTCAGATTTGATATTGAATGTTCATCACTGATGATGCACACATGGTTTGCATTAATATGTGTTTTTGAGCGGTGTGTTCAATTTGAAATATCAAGAAAAGTGTAGGAGATAATTCAGAGAAACGAATATATTTATGCCCGAAAAAATAATTGTAATTGTATTGGTCCCAATGGACCCTTTTGAATTTTTTATTTTGCAGACATGATTATACTTACGTAGTCTTCTTTCAAAATTTTATTCAGTTTTATTCTTTCGACGTGGAAAATAATTAGACCTTCTATATTTCTAGAAAATTCCTTCTACATTTCATGTAATTTTAATCGTTGAAAAAAGGCAAGACATTATGAATATCTTTCATGCAGAAATATCAGCATAGAAGTAATCTTACGAACAGGAGGTGTGCATGGAATGTTGAAACTTGTGCATATTTGCTTCACGTCTCCCCTATTCAATGCGTCGCATCTTAAAGGGTAAAAACAAAAGACCAGACTGCTCAAGTACGTACTTTTCGTTCCCTGTACCCCTGCTTATTAATATCTGAATATATGCTATTACTTTCTTGCCGTGTTGTTTGAACGAAAAGAAAAATTACAACGTTTACACTACGGTCTGAAATTTTGTTTTAGAGTGGAATTATGTAAATCACAAGCTAATCATTTACCCTTCCGATGGAATAAGGCTTCAACTGATATCAGAGATTTTCAAGAAGAAATTTATGTAATGATCATTACTTTTGACGGAAATATATAGTGAAGGATTTACATGACTTCAGTTTTTCGGTCTTTCCAGATTTTCCAACAGCAAAATATTCTCATGTATTTGCCTATCTTTGATTCAGTAGAAAATAATTTTACAAATTCTAATATAGATAATCAAATTGACTGAACTTTATTTTTTCAAATATTGTTTGACATGAATCTTCAGATGACATAATGTTCTCAATCATGGAACGATTTGAATAGTTTTTCTTGAATATCTTCCATGTACATACAGTATGACCCATTTTTAATGGAAACACCCTCCTAAAATTTGAAGTTGTAAATCGATTTAAATAATTTTTTTTTAAATGTCAAGTACTGAAAGGTCTACCTTGAGACAAAATTTGAAATGTTTATTAAAGTTTCAGGGCATACTACGATATTTTTTCTTAGTCGAGAATCGGGATTTTTTATGAGCGATTTTTTTATTGGAAAAATCACTACGTCACTAGATTCAGAGTGCCTCTAAACAGGTGTGACCGAAATTTCATGAAAAAATATTTATTATAAACAAAGTTATGACAACTCAAAAACTCGAAAACTCACACAGCTAACAGTCACAAAAAACACCTTATATCAACAGATATAGCCATGAGAATATTTTTTTATGATTTCAACAATAAAGTGCCACCAGGTGAAAAAAAAAACAAATAGCGTAAATATTTTTAATGATATAACGGAATTACATTGAAGTTTTCACGCAAATTAACTAAAACTAAGACCTAATATTTCAATTTAAATATTAGTTGCCATGGAAATGATATTACAGTTTGAAACTTGTGAAAGATTTAAGTGTACTATTGTCAACAATATTCACCTTACAGTTCTTCGAATTATTTTGTGTCATGGTTGCAAGATTGAGCGTAAGAGAGAAAATGGAAATTGTACGCCTTCGGGAGATGACGTTAGAAGTGCTAGAGAGGTTTGTAGAGTATTTGATGAGAGACATCCAGATCGTCCTCGTATTAGCTGC
>WOGR01003343.1:0-16016 GCA_015342045.1 Leptinotarsa lineolata
GTTGCTATAGTATCGATGGTAATAAGGCACTGGTGATTATCCAGAAATCCATCGACAACTAAGCTGTTACTATTGCGTCCTATCATGGAAATTGAATACCTGGGGGCTTGGGATGCAGCGGCCAATGCACCCCCCTAACAATGGCTGAATTCAGTTTTCCGAACCCCAACGCTGTAGTTTGGGTGATCCCAAACGCCAATCTCTTCTTTAGTTGGATGTTGAACGAGATCGACAGTTCCGTCTCAAATGTCCTTCTCTACCGCAGTTATAGCATTCCGGCCATGCTTTTGCCTTGGACATAGTGCTATTCACCAAATATTTTTCAGAAATTCCTCTAGACTTACCATGAGTCGATCTGTTCCTTAGTCTTCCTTTCCATTGATGGCCCTCACTAGAACTTTTCGTCTCTGTCGTGGAGCATTTTTGGCAGCTTCAAATTCTAGGTCATGAATGATGGCTCCATTCATTTTTCATGACTTGCCATCCTCAGTGACTGCTGCAGTTGCATGTCACAAATCCCGTCGATGAAACTATAAACGCTAATCCAGTGAGTGAAGTTATCAGGGGCTCCTGTGTAGGCGAGTAGCCAACCTTTCGACTTCAGCCCCAAACTCCTGCAGACTCTCGGATAGACCTTGAGTTCTCACCTTCAGTTCAGCTTGGTAGACCTGTTGAAGATGCTCAATATCAAACGTGACCTCCAATGCTGATACGACTGCTTCATAATCCTCCTGCCTATTCACTGGAATATTTTGCAGAATTTGGGAGACCTTTCCTCGTAGTGCCAGTATGAGAGCTGTTGCTTTCTCCTCATTTTTCCACTCATTATTTTCCGCAGCAGCCTCAAATTGTCTGAGATGAATTAAATATGAAGATTTGCCATCGAAGGTCGAAGTTTTATTAAAACTGCTAGAAGGGAGAGATATTGTTTTCACTAAGTATTTTTTCACAGCGATCCTCTTTGGTTCCGATGATGCTTTTCAAAGTTCCCGGAAATCCTCCTCAATCTTTTTGTCGACTCCTTCAATTTTTTTGTCTACTCCTTCAAGCTTCTTTCCAAATTCCCTTTCAACTCCTTCAAGTTCCCCTCCAAATTTCTTTCCAACCCTCTCAAGCTTTCCATTGACTACTTCCAACCCCTCCTTCGTTTCCTGAAAGGTTTCCCTAAATTTTTTCCTGAATGAATTCCTGTAGCTCCCCTTCATTCACTTGGAGAAATTTTAAATCTTTCAATGAATAAAGGTATATCTGACTGTTTTTTTTTTCTGTTTTTCCTGAATATTCAACAATAATTTACGGTCTTTCTTTCTGTCTTTTTCCTGTTTTTCCTGAATACCTAGTAGTGATTCACGGTCTTCCTTTTGACGTCATGGTTCTTCATCTCTTCTGCGTTCATCTTCTCCATTTTGGCGTTAATCTTTTTCATTTTGGCGTAATTATTCTTCCGCTCTCCTTCGTTCATCTTTCTTTCTTCTGCGTTCATCTATTTTTTTCTGCGTTACGTTTTTTCCCCATAGGTTCACTAATAATTGATTACACTGAACAATAATCAAACTTAACTCTATTAGTATAACAAAACACTTCAACTGAAACTTCAGCTATTATTTGAATGTCTATCACCATATCAGATCGCTTCGCGTACCGCACTGCCATTTTCACTGACTGTCTGATAGGCGTGTGAGTGATGCTTATATTTGGCAATCGAAGGTGGTAGAGAATTCTCCGGAATTCTATCGAAGCGGCGGTAGTGGTATTTTCGTCACATCTAGAACGCCGACGAAAATCAAAATCTAAAATTCGTGAAGCGTCATTCGGACTGAGTACGCTTTTAGCCACGTCACAGTTGATTCATGGCTACCAGGGGTAGTCAGAATTATTTTCCTCAGGGCATGATTTGTAACAATATATCTTGATTAGGAATGCAGAATACAATTGGTAACTAAATAACATCGAAATGTATGAAAACCATCCCTTCAAAATCTGAACAAGCACATAAGAGGTTCTGGCTGTTGATTTCAATAAAACCCGTTCCTTAATGTTATAGAAAATGTTCAAGAATCATCATCAATTTTTCATAACTTCGGACATAGATAACTTTGTAAGTTCAAATAGATCTCCCTTTTTTCTGATCTGAACAATATAAAATTCAATTATCTCCCATTTTATTTTGGGGTTCCTCATACCTAATCTAAATAGTTTTTCAAATATTGGCTTTCTCAAATAGTAGTTCTCATTTGAATGCATTCTTCGGATCAAGATGGCTTTGAAACGTCATACATTTGCTCAAAGAATTATCATTGACATTTGTTATACTTCACTTCATCGAAAATATTTATCGTCCACCAAAATGAAGGCATCATTTACATTCATAATCTGACAGTAGTTCAATAAACAATGATAGATGGTAGATGCTGTTTCCACCCGGCATCGCCCAGTGAGATACCATCGCAACGGCTTGGGTAGCGTTAAGTTGCTTTCGGGCTAACGTTTTGTTGTTGTGCCGCTGTTTCCGTTTTCAAGGGCGGGACTATAAAGAAAAATTGCATGATGGCGCTCCTAGGGTCAAAATACTCCTGAGGTAAAATAGCTTCCCAATCGGATCTCCGGGTGGAAACTGATTCGAGGGCATCATTCTGCAGAAGTTATTCGAAAACCACTAATCACAATAGTCAGCAGGGTCCTCCTAACAGCAGTACACAGGGAAATAGCATGCATAATTTCTCGCCACACTTTACCAGACCATCTCTTCTGGTGATCCAGAATGCGGAAAATATGAAGATCTATATCACTTCATTGATGGTAGTTGTGTCGGTTTACTAAGCCTTTGTTATGAAAAGTAGATTCATAAAAAAATAAAATGGAATCCAAAAACTGTTCATTCTCACTAAACTTGTCCAAAACAGGTGAAATTTGTATTTCTTTATTTTTTTTTGTTCCTTCTTATCCCTGTATCTTTCTTGATTTTACGTTGACTCGTATGAACTGACAATAATAACTCTTTCAACAAATTGAATGAATGTCGTTTTAAAGCTATCTTGATTTAAATGATGTACTGAAATGAGAACTACTATTAGAAAAAGCCAATATCTGAAAAGCGATTTACGTTAGGTATGAATTGAAAGAATAATTATCGAATTTCATATTTTTCAGACCAAAAAACACAGAGTGATCTAATTGTAATAACAAAGCTATCTTTGTCCGACATTATGAAAAAGTGAGAATGATTTTTAAACATTCTGTATAATATTCAGGAACGGATATTTATACATTTCGATTTTATTCAGTTTCCAATTGTACCTAGCAGTTTCGTAAAAAATCAATAAATCGTACCGTACCTTTCATGATTTTATGACGAGTACATAGTACTTGTCATAAAATCATATCAATTTTTTTGACCTATACAAAATTGTAACGGACAACAGGGTGTTTCATTCAATAAAACACAACTCCTGTAGACTCCAAAATGATTTTCTTCTGCAGCGTTGATCAGTATACGTCTAATGGAATGAAGAAATTTCCGAAAAAATTATTGGATTGGTTCACATGGACCGTGTCGTAAGGAGTGCCCCACCCTGTATCAAAGCCACATTGATTTTTTTTCATGTATAACTCAATTATATATTTTTTATAAATATTTCGATATCGAACAATCATCACAAAGGTCTTAAAATATTATTATTGATGACGGCTCATATTTTTTTGTTTAATATGTCAAAGCAACGGGTCAGTGGTTGGAAAATTTGAGTGCAGCAATGTTGAAATATCCCCAACAGTACTAGGAATCACATATTGAAAGTTGGAACCTTGTTGTTCCCAGCTCATTTTCAGAACTCAATACTCTAATGAAAGCAATATTGAGATGATGCTCAAATTTTAAATTGTGTCGTGTTGGACGAAAACTTGGAAACTAGCTATCCAGCGTGAAATGTTCAGTTATACCACCAATTATAAAATTATAAAGAAGTTGTGATCTAAATGTATATTTCAGTTGAGAAAAGTTTATTGATTGATGTTGAAAGTTTCTTTCCAACTTATATGAGGAATGTTTTGCGCAAAATGATTTTGAGTTTTTCTGACACAATGTGCATATTCAAACTAAGCAACATAACCTCAACAAACATTATTATCTCTCTCTTTTTCTCTCTCTAATTTCCATGGCCGTTTCTTCTCATTCGAGCGCATTTGTCTAGGCTCCTCCTGTCAGTAGTGAAGAAGCTTCCTTCGGGGGCGCAGTTGTCTTGTTCGAGGCAATGTTGCCACCCTAACATATTATGTGATGTGATCGGCCGTTAATGTGGCTAAACTAGACATCTCGGGGTGAAAATGGTGTTTTCCATAACGATTGTACTTTCATTTCAACTCAAATAATTCTGACATGGAACAATTCGTCTTCCATTTAAGATTCGTTTCGAATTTATTTTATCATTTGCCAAGAAATGTGAGGTAATACCTTCAAAATTTGGGAGAAGAGCGATATGAATAACACTCTGTGGTGAATTGTCACCAATTTCATCAAATCCCTACTAAGTAAAGAGGATAATGTCTGCTTCTATGAACAAGAGGATACAAAATAGAACTTTTGTTTGTATTAAATAATAATTTGCATTGTAAACTTGAAATATTTTTTTCCAATTAACTCTGTTCTGAATTCAGTCATTTTCTAGAAGCTAATAAACAAAGTTCTGTACATTATTTATGCAACCTACCAGTTCGACCTCATCAGATGTCAATGGATAATGAATATCGCTGGATTCCGGAAATATCCTAGTATACCGGAAGTAGCCTCGTCACAACCACTCCGCCACTATAAGACTCCCTTCCGCCCCTTTATCCTCCAGAGATGAAAGAGCCGGTTAATTTCGAACAAGTCGAAAGGAAAGGTATAGGATTGCCGTTGTTGGGAGTTTTGTTGAAATCGAAGAGTTCCATCTAATACTGAGTAGAATATCAGTGGCGCATCTGGTTAGATAATCGTTTGAGTATGACTTTTGAGATCTCCGATAAGAAAAAATGGTGCGATCAATAAATAACCGATACTTCTACGGTGAAATTTAGGAAATTGATTTTGTTTTCATCGTATATTGAGTATAATGCAGAATGACTAAATCGAAACTTTTTCAATACGTGGAATTTCAAATTGAAGCAATAGTTTTTGGTGTGCACTCAAGTAATGAAGTGAGAATCATCACGACAAGATAGAACATCATCTGTTACAGAATGATCAATCGATGGAATGGGACCTTTTTTGCCGTTCTCAAATCTCATTCTACCTATTTTCCACATACCGGTCTCTGAGGCATGTTGAGATAAACTAGATTTCTCTGGTCTAAGAAACCAAATATGTGAATAAATGAGACTTTGCGTGACAATATGATTTTATACACCTTTGTATGTTGAGAAAATCAAATGAGTGAGATAATATAGATGAACAGCGACGAATATCCCTTTTCGTACAGTCTGTTTACTCTCATACTTAGTGGGAACCAAGCGAATATAGGGTATCATGAAGAATAGTTGTAGATATTGTAACGTTATTCCCCGTGGGTTCAACAATAATTGACTACACTGAACAATAATCAAATTCAACTTCATTTATCTATCAATATAATACAACACTTCAACTATTATTCGAATTTCTGTCGCCTTTGTCGCCTTTTTAGTTCGCTTCGCGTACCGCACTGTCACTTTTACCGACTGTTCTGATAAGCGAGTGACTGGCGTTTATATTTGGCAATCGAAGGTAGTGGAATGCTCCTTGGAATTCCATCGAAGCGACGGTAATGGTATTCTCGTCACATCTAGAATGTCGACAAACAAAGAAGATTCGCGAAACGCAAAGAGACGCAAAAAATCAAAATTCAGAGAAAAATCAACATTTTGAGAGTACATAATTTTCTATCGATCGGTATATATCACGAAACAGTGAAATAAATATTCATTAAGACAAAGAGCAAACACATGACATTGAAACTGACAGAACCTTCGAAACATCCTGAATATGATATAAAATCTTGGCGTGAGTTTTATCTATTCTATGAAAAACTATGTTTCATCTGGATTATTTGTCGAGATCAAGCTACATATCGTTTTTTTCATCATATAAATTATGTGATGTTATAAAACGATGTTTCTGATCTGATTAAAATTTGATTTTATTTTCCTAGTGCATGTGGATTAAAGCTTGTTTTTAGAAAGAATTTCAACTATCCATATTTTTTTTTTAGTTTTCATTTATGTTGGATATGTTTCTGAGACTGCTCATTTCATGGAATGTATCATCATCGCATGGTCGGTTTCTACAATATTCATTCGAGTACCACCAATATTTCTTCAACCTTTGCCGATTTAATTCATCAAAAAGTTTTTATTCGGAAATTTGCATTTGATATCTGTTTCATGAGGTTGATGTGAAACATCTATAACCGCACATCAAACCGATTTCTGGCGTGGCGACGGGTTGCTACGCGCAAGCGACTGTGCGATTCTCTTCCCACTGAATCGGCTTCATGCTATCTCTCTTGCCACACTGAGCTCGAATAGCTATATTGTATACAGTATTTTCAATATACCTCACCTAATAACAGAGTAATATATTTTTAACTGAAAATTTCCCAAATCATCGTATAGACAGAGACGGACAACATATATAGCCTGCAAAATTAACCTATCTCAACCCAGTCGACTACCATGTTCAAAGATATCGAAATTATTATTTTACAGGATCTATTAACTTTTCGTTACACAAAAGACACTATAATTTCATAGGTTACAACTCAAAAATTAATTGATTAAGATTAAACTACGTTTTTCAACTTTTTATAAACCGTATTATCAAAATATCTGTAATTGAGTCAATTTTTTGTCAGAAAATAACTGTCCTATACTGTTGCTAGCAAGAGAAATGAAAAAAAAGTTGGAAAACTCACCTTCCGTGAAGGGTTTTATTTCGTAGTAAAAAAAGGCATTGGCTTGGTACAAAGTATTCAAATGCCAAATAGTCGTAAATGTCCAATATAGGCCTCTATCAAAAACCAGACGTTGAGGTTGATGGTGAGATGGGTAGAACGGAATATCCACTAATGATCACTTAACAAATTCAGGATGCGTCAGCCGAACAAAATAGGGAACATATGTATGGTAAGACACCTTTAGCTTCTACGAATTTCACCATCAAACTTATCGGAAATGAAATCCTTGATTCTTTTCGTCTTCTTCTTTTTGGAAGATAGGATACTAGCATTCCGATTTATCGACATTTGCATGTTGCATGCATTACCGACCAATCTGAGAGCTAATCTGGCTACACTGACAAAAAATGAAACAGTTGTCAGCTGACAGTTGAAATGTTATCAAACAACTGACAATTAAAGATAAACGGAAAATACCAAAACAAAATTTCAATTCGATGACACCCATTATGAACCTCATCAATAACCAGAACACAGGCATACATATGAACCACCAACTAAAATTCGATTAGAGACAACATTGGATGCCACGTGAGTAGGATATTTCCTTTGAAGTTATTTTATTTACCTACTTTCGATCAATTTTAAATCAACACTGTTACGGAGTAAAACAAATCACACTTTCCATAGTGAGCAGAAATACAAGATTTAACTCTGAAAATCACATAGGACTATAACGTATACAGTTTCAGTGAGAACAAATCGAGAATAGAAAAGTTATGAATAATTCTGATAGTGAGGCAAGAACTTACAATTTTCCTTGTGCTGACAACTTGTAAAATGTGATTCAGCAAACACTGTGAAAACTACCATCGTGATTCGGAATCTGAGACGATTGGCATCCACGTTTCGATTGTAGGCAAGAAAAGTTTCAGAAACGATGACGACAGTTCAGAGCCACCTGTTGGACAAAATAAAGATTTGGAATTATAGACCGAAAAACCCAGTGATCATGTTGTCGACAAAATGACATGTGAAGATCCAACAGCAATGAATACCAACGTTGGTGGGGAAAGTGATTTGGCTGAACCAATGAGAAAAGACAATTCTGAACCATCAACATCATAGGCAGAAAAGAAAGCAAAGAGAATTGACGTTGATAAATTGAAAAAGTGAGCAAAGGTCGAAAGAGCGAAGTGAGAAAAGGAAAGCTCTCAGGACGATCTGCAATTGTTTTTATGACAAGGTATGGACAAATCAAAAAATGCTCGCAGCTTCTCAACATGTTGTGAAAAGGAACATATTTGACGTTTTTTCGCAAGTGGAGGAACGCCTGCTGAACATTTCTTACCCTCTGGCTCCCCCTTATCAGCCACTCGAGTCAGAAATCGGTTTAATGCGTAATAATAACTAGTCAAGTTCAAATATTTGGTCGGTTTTTTCCGAAACGTATTATCCTGCTTCAACGTGCTCTCTCCAGCGACCTCCTTCCCAACCATCGGTAAAGTCTCATGACAGTTCGGGTATCGTTAATTTAGTGAACCATTTCACCGAATGAACTGAGGTTCCAAAGTGTTTCAAAGTTTCTTAAAATTTCAATTCAATAAACAATAAGTTGGCTCCATCAGAAATATAATGATTATTGAATATGCTAATTAGATATCCGTTTTAAAATTAAAACTGCAACAGTATATAACTGAAAGTGTATAGTTTATCAGTTGACACGATAATATTTCTGAATATTTTTAAATTCAAGTTATTTGCTGTTGGAAAAATTTAATACATAAAAAATATCTATAGAAAACTTACCTCAGAAAAATAGCCAGTTTTTTCTCAGTTCCGATTGCTGGTTGAGAATTGCAAGGCATAAAGTCAAAGATCATCACCAGAATGCTGTGACTTCTAGTGTCAGCCAGTAGTATAGTGTACTCTGCATTAGATTGTCTTTATGCAGTCCATCTAGCCTCTCTCTTCAGAAAAATGTGCAGAAAAAAATTGTTCTGAAAGGATCTCCATAATCGCTGACGGTGTGAAACTGATAGCACCATATATAGCCAGACAAACCTGTCTCTGTGAGCCCGAGATCTTTGCCTTAGCCATTTTCTGTAAAGCTTTCGGCCACCAGGCGATTGCTTCATAAGTGAACATTGGTCTGACAATCATCACATATATCAATTGGATTTGTTTGGGATCGATACTCAAATATTCACCGCAAGTCCTTCGACATGTCCATAGATACAAATTGGATTTGTGTGAAAATTTTTCCGAGTGAGCGTTTCAGGTAAGTTTTTCATCAAGGACAATGCCATGATATTTCACCTCCGTTCAAAATGGAATGACATCACCGTTGAGGAAAAGTAGCGTCAAATCGTCCAATTTCTTCCTCCCAGTGAAGGGGATCATTACAGTTTTGCTGGGGTTGACAGACATCTGCTTTCTCTGGCACCAGCTGTAAACCATGTTCATCGTACTCTGAAGGATATACAAGCCACCCTTCCCGACGTGGACCTTGCCAAGATGACAAGGTCTTCTGCATAAGCTTGCAGATCTACTTCTCTTCCAACGAGACCATCAAGCAGACTATCCGACATGAGCGACCACACAAGTGGAGATAGTACCCCACTTTGAGGGCAGCCCCTGGTGACCCTGAACCTAATGGCCTTGTCTTAAAGAGTCGTTGTTGTAGTTTTGTTTACCAGCATGGCATAGATCCATCCAGTTATGGTCGATTATATGCCTGTTCTAGCCAGGGCTGATCCTATAGATTTAGGTAGTCTAATGTCATATGCTCCTTCAATATATTCCAGGTACTCTATTATGTTGCTTCCGTCTATACTTTTCGTTCATTTTATTCTCTGAGTGACGTACCAATTAATTCAAATTTTTAGTAGATATGACATATGTTTTATCCATATTCAAGCTTTAACAATGAGTTTCATTTCTTCAGACAATAAATATATTCATTATCGTTATTATCATTATTATTATTCTTTGACGCGACGTTTCCAATGATATATGTTATAACATATTAGCGTTAGAAACGTTTTCATGTAATATTACTTACCTTCGTGAAATTATCTCCTTCACAATTCGAGAAATTTCACAGTAATGTTATGAAAATTTTTCATAATCTACTCTTCCAGTATCTCGTATTCCAGGAAAAGCACATGCAAAAGTTGAAGATTTGAAATCATCGGTTTATTTTTTTGGCGGCTATAATTGTCTTGAGTAACCATAAAGGAATATTTCAGTAATTATCCAGTAATATATGTATGCAATTTTCAATACCTGAACCGTTCTCTGATTGGGAAATGTACAATTTAATAAATGAAAATCGGCTGAAAAATAGCATATAACACTGACGGACAATAATTTTTGGTCGGATGTATTTCCCATGCCTTGGTTGCAATTTTCAAATTCAACCAAAATATTGCATCTCTCGCCCCTTTGTTGAACATTTCAGGATTTTTCCCTCATATTAGTAACGAATAAAAGTTGATGACTGGATCCTTTGGATGTGAGTGATTATTATGATGAAACAACTACAATAGTCAGCAATATCTGCTGTTCAACTGAAGTTTGTTTTTCACTTCAACCATACTTCTAGATATCCACCGTCGCGTCGTTGAAAGAATCCTTTGCTGATCACTGCACATTGTGTGAAAGAACAATACGAACGAAAACATGTTTATCCTTCCCATTTCCCGCATTTCGCAAATATTCCTTAATTTCAAATTGTATTCAGAGGAATAAACTTGACGTTCATTCTGGGATTCATTGTGCACGTCTCCGGTAATTGAAATAAAAATACTCAGATATTAAGGAGAGCAGAAATTTTATAAGCAGAGAAGGGTCGGACTCAGGGTAGAATTGAAAGATAAAACAGGTTGAAGATATTCTGGGAAAACAATAAATGTGTGGAGATGGTGAGTACTGTGATGTGCATGAAATCATTTTTACTCATAGTTTCCGTTTCCCGATTACGTTCGTTTTTCCAATGATTGAAGCACCAGGTACCTATGAATCTTATGGTAATACTGTTTTCTGTTTTCACTGTCTCTTGACCCACATTTCGCTTACTCAGCATCAGCGAGACATGCCTTGAACTGAATTCTCATTACTGAGTTACATCTTTGTATTGATAGACTACTGAATGAGGGTTACTGAATGAGTGTCATTAAATATGTTCTTATTACTATATATTATGCTAGGTTATTATTTTGTTTCAATTCTCAATTGTTATGTCAATAACTGATTCTCACTATATCTAATACTTCCATGGTTGAAACTTGGAACTGATAAATGAGAGTGGAAAATTGACTGTTTATAATGAGACTTTTATCGCTGTTTATAGATATCATTATATATGTTCCAATTTCTAAACCTCCAAGGCATTCATAAACAACGACCATAATTCCTCATAATCCAAATTCATTTTGTCGTCATTCTTCAAGGCATATTGAAAGATATCGCTAAGGTACAGTGTGTCGTTTGACTTGGGGCAACTTCAACTCAGAAACTTCAAATACAGACCTGTAGACGGACCATTCCGACTCTTTCTGATATCTTTCAGAATTTTACTGATAAAAATTTTTGAATGATTCATTGTTTTTCATTACGGTCCTGATAATCCCACGAAAAAAAAATATGGAATTTTTCGAATGAATGGTGGTCCAAGTTGGCCGACGTCTCATGTAAAAGTTACACGGATATATTTTGTAAAGTAATCGAAAACTCCTTAGCAGAGTACTATAAGATTCCACGATCTATTGATAGAATTTTGGATTTAACATTTTTCATTGTATATCTCCGGAATGAATTGATGATGGAAAAATATTTCTGAGTACAAGCTTTCATTTACAAGCTCAAAATCAAAACAAATCCATCAATGTATGACATTGAACATTGATATAACAGCTCATTTCGAGATTGATATATGAAAAAAACAATTTTTCTTTTTTTTTTCAATGGCAAAGAACGATCACTACAGAAAAATCCTTAAGGCGCTCTAGAGCGGTGCCTGTGCGAAAGTAGCGACTCACATTGGATTTGAATTGCTGGAGATTGAATTTATTTGAAGGAATGATCTTGGTGAGTTCATTCCACATAGAGGCAGTTCTTCAAATGAAAGAGTTCTCAAACAGTGAAGTTTGAGGTGTACTGAGTTGAACCGCAAAACGATGAGCAGCCATAGTCCGTCGCGTATTTCTGATATGTGCCAAGACACATTGGTGTCCATTTCAATCCCCAAAAAATTTATCGAAGTAGAAAGTGGAATTGTCTGTCCTGACATTAAATTGAACCTAGTTACTTTCACCCCAATTCAAAATCACCTATATATCTTCATTAAGATATGCAACCTCCTGGTGCAGGTGAAGATACGATGTGCATTTGCAGACGATGTCTTAGAATAAAAATGGAATCACGAGACAAGTGTGCTAGCGGCAGCAAATCGATATCATGGATTCTTGGTTTTTTCCAGTAAGTCGTTGATATATAACAAAAGGAGGATTTTAACCTTTTAGGCGTGCGTTGGAAGATATAATGACTGCAAGTTTCGCCTTCTACAAAGTTCTAAACCAGTACGCAACATTTGAAAGTATTCAAATGCACTCAGAAAATATTTCAGAGTATCGTGTCATTGCCGAACGCTCAAGGAAGTTCATGTTTTTCCCCATCCCTGAAGAAGTTCCAGTCTCCACTTGAAAGATATATATATATATATATATATATATATATATATATATATATATGATCTGGGATAAAACAGTGAATGAAGTTGGTAGGGTTCAACCCTCAACTTTTCGAAAAAATGAAACCTAATTCAGTTTAAGATATTTATTCAGCCAAAATATCAGATGATTCGTTAATGAGGCGGAATCATATTTAAGGAAAAAATTCAATTTTTTTTTCTGTGGAGCATTTAATTCAATTCCTTTGAGCTCTGTGCAATTGGAGTCAATGTCAGCAAGTTTGGTGAGAAACATTTCGAACTTTCAATATTTCATACTCATCAAAAAACATTTTTTTCACACTTCTGCGAGGTTACACACTCGATTGGAACATGCGAATCTATTGTCCATTCATAGATGCAATTCCACTGAATTCAAATCCACAGCTAAAAACGTCACAAAAGAATCGGTTCATTAAATTTTCAGCATTTAATACATTTTCAGTAAATTAAAATGCTGTTTGTTCGACTGTGCGCCGTGTCTCCCATCCTAGAGGAAAGACCAATTTAAATTAAATATTCAGCAGCGAGAAACCCAATTGAATCACTAAAAATCTATTTTGCGTTAGGTTTCTCATTTGCAGGAGTCAGAGAAAGTTATTTAGTATAGTCCAAAATAGTATTCTGTAACACTTTCTGAATTTATGTACATAGAGTAACATTGCATCCTGGTAACATTGCAGTCTCCATCGGTATTTTCACAATACACCTCGAGCTGATGAGGAAACCATAAAGTACATCAATGATGCCGTGGACTGGCATCATTGTTTTTGTATATATTGTTTCGTTTTGAGAAGTATTGATTGATAGTGTGAAGAAACTAATGTTTCAAAAACATGAACACAGTTCGTCGCGTATTTCTGGTATGTACCGCTCTTGGTGTAATCAAATGTGCCAAGTCACTTGAACACTTCTCGTGAAAGTATCTATAGAAGAGAGACAAATCTCAAACCTTTCTTCGATGTTCCAGACAAGGTTTCAAGTGATGTTCGCGTCTCTAATAAGGCAGATAGATCTTTTCTGGATTGAATCCAGCAGCTTCAGGATATGGTCAGAGGCGGGGCTCCATATATGAGAACAGTACTTCAAAGAAGTTCTTATCTGATCTTTATAAAGCATCAAAAGTGGCTTTACAAGGTATCTACCTTCAACCCCCGTCGAATGACAGGTACAACCTCCAATTTCTCAAATTGGAAGTATAGGCTTGAAATATATCGTTCGAAAGGTCTCTTCATTCTCTACTCAAAAATGTAATCGATTTCAAATGTATTGCAACAATTAAGATACAATAAATCAAAATCATGTGGTTACCGAAAATTGATAAAATTTTTAAATTTCCAAGCCGATGTTTCACTTCAGCTTCTCCATAGACTGTCAATCTGTCTTCAGTAACTGTTTCCATAACGGGCACTACTGATGGTTTCTTCAAACTGCTTCTGTTGGAAATGTCAGCTGTCAATACTGATCTCGTTGCTATAGTATCGATGGTAATAAGGCACTGGTGATTATCCAGAAATCCATCGACAACTAAGCTGTTACTGTTGCGTCCTATCATGGAAATTGAATACCTGGGGGCTTGGGATGCATCGGCCAATGCAACCCCCTAACAATGGCTCAAATGTCCTTCTCTGCCGCAGTTATAGCATTCCGGCCATGCTTTTGCCTTGGACTTAGTTCTATTCCCCAAATATTTCTTCAGAAATTCCTCTAGACTAACCATGAGTCGATCTGTTCCTTAGTCTTCCTTTTCATTGATGGACCTCACTAGAACTTTTCGTCTCTGTCGCGGAGCATTTTTGGCAGCTTCAAATTCTAGGACATGAATGATGGCTCCATTCAATTTTTTATGACTTGCCATCCTCAGTGACTGCTGCAGTTTCATGTCACGAATCCCGTCGATGAAACTATGAACGCTAATCCAGTGAGTGAAGTTATCAGGGGCTCCTGTGTAGGCGAGTAGCCAACTTTTCGACTTCAGCCCCAAACCCCTGCAGACTCTCGGATAGACCTTGTGTTCTCACCTTCAGTTGAGCTTGGTAGACCTATTGAAGAAGCTCAATATCATACGTGACCTCCAATGCTGATATAACTGCTTCATAATCCTCCTGCCTATTTACTGGAATATTTTGCAGAATTTGGGAGGCCTTTCCTCGTAGTACCAGTATGAGAGCTGTTGCTTTCTCCTCATTTTTCCACTCATTATTTTCCGTAGCACCCTCCTCCTCAATCTTTTTGTCGACTCTTCCAATTATTTTGTCTACTCCTTCAAGCTTCTTTCCAAATTCCCTGTCGACTCCTTCAAGTTCCTCTTCAAATTTCGTTCCAACCCCCTCAAGCTTTCCATTGACTACTTCTTCCAACCCCTCCTTTGTTTCCTGAAATGTTTCCCCAAATCTTTCCTAAATGAATTCCTGTAGCTCTCCTTCATTCACTTGGAAAAATTTTAAATCTTTCAATGAATAAAGGTATATCTGACTGTTTTTTTTCCTGTTCATCTTGAATATTCAACAATAATTCACGGTCTTTCTTTCTGTCTTTTTCCTGTTTTTCCTGAATACCTAGTAGTAATTCACGGTCTTCCTTTTGGCGTAATGGTTCTTCATCTTCTGCGTTCATCTTCTTCATTTCGGCGTTAATCTTTTTCATTTTGCCGTAATTATTCTTCCGCTCTCCTTCGTTCATCTTTCTCTCTTCTGCGTTCATCTTTTTTTTTCTGCGTTACGTTTCTTCCCCATAGGTTCAATAATAATTGATTATACTGAACAATAATCAAACTCAACTCTATTAATATAACAAGACACTTCAACTAAAACTTCGGCTATTATTTGAATGTCTATCACCATATTAGATCGCTCCGCGTACCGCACAGTCATTTTCACTGACTGTCTGATAGGCGTGTGAGTGGTTCTTATATTTGGCAATCGGAGGTGGTAGAGAATTTTTCGGAATTCTATCGAAGCGGCGGTAGTGGTATTCTCGTAACATCTAGAATGCCGACGAAAATGAAAATCTAAAATTCGTCTAAAAGCGTCATTCGGACTGAGTGCGCTCTTAGTCACGTCACAGTTGATTCATGGCTACCAAGGGTGGCCAGAGTTATTTTCCTCAGGGCATGATTTGTAACAATATATTTTGATTAGGGATGCAGAATACAATTGGTAACTAAATAACATCGAAATGTATGAAAATCATCCCTTCAAAATCCGAACAAGACAGGTTTTGGGCTGTTGATTTCGATAAAACCCGTTTTTTTTCTAATCTGAACAATATAAAATTTAATTATCTCCCATTTCATTTTGGGGTTCCTCATCCCCAACCTAAATAGTTTTTCAAATATTGGCTTTCTCAAATAGTAGTTTTTATTTGAATGCATTTTT